>JAQIXV010000121.1:0-89866 GCA_034700625.1 Tectocepheus velatus
TCATTCTCTCATTCTCTCTCTCTCTCTCTCTCTCTCTCTCTCAGAGACACACAAACACATTGAAGCCAACTCTAAATCACAGACTCTCTCTCTCTCTCTCTCTCTCTCTCTCTCTCTCTCTCCTCACTCTCCCACCGACTCATTGCTATTCTGTTCCCCTAAAACACAAATTCTTTTATATTCTGAGCAAAAATTCCTAAACAACTAATAAGTTATCTCCGATTTCCCAGATTTACGGTTAAAATAAAAACAAAAGTTTTTTTTCTCAAGTTTTATATCTCTTGAGTTCAAAATAGACTCAAAAATTATTTTAAAACATTTTTTCTCTTTTCAAACAAAAGTATTGAATAACAAATAAATTGTTTTTATTTCACATAAAAAAGAGAGAGATTTGAATACAATTGAGAATCATTAAGGCAATGAACAGGGACAAATTTGCCCTGGATAACTTAAGAATATCTGCTGGTATCGCATCCCTCGCAAACAGGAAGGAACGGGTGGTTACTTAATGTGCACTTGGTACAGGTCCATCTCATGTGGCCGTCCCTCTTGTAGAAATCAATTTCGCTGAGGAGGTTAAGGCACTCTATCCGGCGCTTCCTATTGATAGCTTTCATAGCAAACACCTTTAATACCCAGTCCTTATTGTCTTGAGTTTCGTTCAAATATTTTTCCTCCAAATTTTTGACCTCTTGTCGAAGTTGGACAACAATGGGAGTCAAATCATTGTTCTTGTTGACAATTTGATCAAGGCCCTTCTTTTGAAACTCAATCAAAGCGTTGATGTACTCCTCATCTGGAGATGGCTTTAAGTCCGTCACCTCAAAACTCTCTGAGATATCCGTAAAATCGTTTGCCATTTGATCCACTGTTTAGACACTTAATGTTATAATAATTTTTTCATTAATATTAAACTAATAATCAGTTTATTACCTGATTTTCAAATATATGTCCCAACTATTAGTCGCTAAAAATTATTCAATTAATAAATTATTTGAACGAAACGTTTGTTTATTAATTGACAGCAAAATGACAGTAAAAGTAATGTTAAAAACATTTGCAAAACATATTTCAAACGATTTGTTTCAATATATGAAATATCTTTACGTAACGAAAGTTTTTTGGTAAACAAAATACAAATTATTAGCCAATCATTGAATCGTTTGATATTTGATTTAACATTAAGTCTCATTCAAAACAGACTCTAATACTGAGTCCAAATGTAATTCAAAGATAAAGATTTTATTTCAAATAAATATTATATTTTATGAAATATTAAATAAAATATAAACAAGAAGTTCTCTCTCTCTCTCTCTCTCTCTCTCTCTCTCCCCAACTTTTCTTATCTAAACTTAAGTATAAATTAATTGTTTTCTTGTGACTCATATTTATAATTAAATAATGAGATAACTCTTCACATGTGTCTCCAAATGTGTTAACCAAATAAGAGATTTAATTTTTTTCATAACTATAACCTTATCTATGATTTCCTGACTTCTGGCAAAAGTGAAGACATATTTTTGACTAAAAAAAATTCAATACAAAACACATCGAAAAGCGATACATAAGAAATGCATTTTTATTATCTAATATTCTGTCCAACAATTGTAATACGAAAGGCACTGATTATAGTAAGTGTCAAATGAATGGGAGGGGGGAATGACTGACAAAACATATAATTCAAAAATAAATGCCAAATGAAAGGCTTTTAGCGAAATATAAAATGAAAAATTTTAGACAAAAAATATGTCTTTTCACTCGTTTTTCATTTTCATACAGAGCCCGGCCTTCAGGGCCTTATGTAAAGACAGACAACAAAATAAAATAAAAAAAAGTTTGTAATAATTCATGAGTTTTGGTAACACATAGTCTTCTCTGAGGAGTGAAACAGTTTTGGGCCATAAGTTAAATAAAGTATTTTTTTCCAATGATATGAGGAATTCCTTATGGATTTACAAATGATTCGGATTCATAATCTTTGGCTAAAAAATATATATTCATTTGATTTGTTGCTGTTTTGTTGTGGATCTTAACTCTGGATCTGATAAAAAAAAGGGACAGACAGACAGTAAGGCAGAGAAGAATCGATGTATTGATTAGAGTTTTTTTTCTTTGAGTTTATTTACATTTGATTTACAGAACAGAATATTTTTTTGGAAACTCTTTCTTTTGAAACATTTTTTTCTTTTTTTTTCGTATTTTTTTATATAAAATCAGGAAATCAGAGGAAATTCAAAGCAATAGATGTTTTAAATTATAATAAATTTTCATTTGATTTACAAAACGTTTGGAATTCCTCTGAATTTTCTGTTGGGAACGACTTCTGGGAATTAATTTTGGCTCTACTTTTGTCTCAAAATAAATACGAAATTCAAGTAAAAAGAGTTTTGTTTAGATATTGGCCTCAAATTAATTAATAATTTCAATGCATTTCTCAAAACAACTAACGAGTGATTCAAACATTTTATGACTTATTTTGAGAAAACACTGAATTTCACTAACATTTTAACTAACAATCCCTTTAGAAGTCAACAACAAAATCTAGGATTTGATAAAATCAATGATAAAAATCTTTGAACTTCTCATCATTTGATAGATTCTTATCTAAAAATAGGATTTGAAAAACTGTGGGAAAACTTATTCAAAACATTTTGGTGTTTGAAAATTAACACAAATGTGTGAAAACAATATATAGTTTCAATTGAAATGAATTGAAGGGATTAATACAAAAGTGAATTCAGAAATCATTGAATGCATTTGAATGACAATAACCCTATATCTGAGAAGACCACTAATTGAGATGACTTTTCAACTTAGGTTTTGATTGGCTTTTAGAGATCAGTAGCCAACACCCTATCCCCCTGACCACTGATAAAATTGAGTTTAAAAACTAATGAAATCTCAAAATCGACTTCATTTTGAGTTTTGTTAACAAAAAGTTTAGACAATTTTCTTTTCAAACAAAGAGTTCTTATTATTCAATAAAAATGAGTTTCAATTCAATGATGAGTTTTGTCCCAAAAGTCAAAGAAATTGATGGGAAAGAGATAAATGATTTATTATCTACCCGTCCGTTGTATCGGATCAGACAATTTAACGGTCAGAGATGGTACGGACCTCCAATCGATGGTTCGATTCCCAAACCCTCAAGAGGCTCCGAAATCATAGTCAAAGGCATACCATCCGATTGCTTTGAGGACGAATTGGTGCCATTCTTCGAAAAGATTGGACCAATTTATCAGTTGAGACGCACCATACAATTCAGCGGAATTGGACGCCAATTCGCTTTTGTTGAATACGCCGACCCATTCATGGCTCAGAGGGCTGTAACTCATCTGAATCCGTGGCGTTTTCGGGCCAATTGCCGAATAAAAATTGAAATATCTTACGATAACAAACGGCTCAGAATTGAGGACATATCGATGGATAAGATCCAGAAATTGATTTCACTGATAAGAGGAGGTCTGGAGCAATATCTCTATAATCCAGTCCAACGTTGGGCCACACTTTACTACTCGAGCCATCATATGGCGTCTCAGGCCCGGAGAGTATACATCCCTCCTATAGACAGACTTAAGGGAACTCATTGCTTGGAATGGGTTCCACCCAAAGAACAATTACAAGAAGTGTCACAAATGATCTTTGAATTGGTTTTTGAATTTTTTTATTTGAATCTTAAGATCACAGCGATTTGGATCCGTGGGCTATACGTCGCCTACCATAGCCACGAACAGTTGAAATGGCTGTTCACCTTTCATGGCGTTTGTTTGGTCCAGGAAGTGATGACTTCCGGCGATTTAATTCACGTCCAATACGTGAACAGACATGAAGCGCAAAAGGCGTTCAATGTCTTGAGTCAATTGTCTCTAAGTATTAAATGTTTGAATCGATTTTCAATTGTTTTTTAATCAATTTTTTTTATATCTCTTTTAGTCAATAATTTTGACTTCTGTTGGGATCTCGAGTTTGGTGTCAAATAGTGGCTGTAAATAATTTTTATGCCTTAACACTATTTCATTAGTAATAATAATTTAAACATAATTTTGATAAGCATTTGATTTTTGATAACAAAATATTTTCAAAACTATTTTCTGTATTTCATTTGAGTTTTGAATTTCTGTAATAATAAATATTTCAAAGTTTTCACTTAATTTCAAATAATTTGAATAACTGTCCACTCATTTCACACTTGATTTTTGTTTTAATTTAAATAAAAGGATTATATTCTGAGCAGAAGTTTTGCATTGAAAGTAAGAAATGGATTCATTTGCGAAACGGAAACTAAAATGCTTTTACTTTATTTGCCGATCAGTGGACACACATTTGGCACTTATATGTGCGGACAGACAGATATTCTGCACATATATCTGATTGGTTTCGCATGAATTCCCATCAATTGAGGCATTAATCCAATAACAACTCTATTTCATACAATGAGAGGTATGGGAGGGAAGGGAGAGAGAGTAGGAGAGAGAGGGAGAGAGAGACGACTGATTTCATTAAACTTCAATAACAGTATATCCTATCGGTTTTGGGTCCGACATCAGAGCCGACTGAATGACTGAGTAATGCAAATAAGGTTTTCACTGGAATTCCTTATTCCGTTCGCAACATATGATAGACTTTTTGGCCCAAAATCCAGTCTTTTGTCTCTAATGTCTGTGTTATTCACCCCCGAAGTCGATGACAACGATCACTGAAAACAACTGAATTTTGTTTAAGTCTCAGCTATGGGTAAAATGGGAGAGAGTGGGAGAGGAATAGGTTTTGTCTTCACTTCACTGTTCATTGGCATCACTTCTCTTCACTCTTTTGAATCCTTTTGAACTTTTTTTCAATGAAAGACTATTTATGCAAAAAATCTGATCGAAAGCTAACGAAAGACAAACTCTTTTACAGTGTTTTTGAAAGAAAACTAAGAGAAAGGCTTTGATTTTCATTTCATTTGGGAATTCAGAGATATTTTTGTCAGATATTTGAGACGTAAGATATTCTGAGCGAAAGAAAAAATATTCTCTACTTATCTTTTCAGACAAATACTCAATTCTTTTCACATTTTGCACAGAATTTCAAAAATAGATATAAAAAAGTCTCAGAAATGGAAAGATTAAGAGTTTTTGTTTTCATAATTTATTTATAAACTGTAATATTGTATTAACGGATTGAATCTTAACATTTGTGATTAAAAAGTACCTAAGTTTTTGGAAATGAGATAAAAGAGTTGTTATCCCCCCGTCCCTTATTCCTGTCACTCATCTGAATCCGTGGCGACTTCGGGCCAATTGTGGACATATCGATGGATCAGATCCAGAGATTGATTTCACTCATAAGAGGAGGTCTGGAGCGCTATCTCTATATGGGTTCAGAATAAGGGTGTAAGGGATATAAGGGTCGGAAGGATAACAACTCTTATAACTTATTATTTTTATGAATTTATTAAATACTCATATTTTTGGTGACATTGAACAAAGAGAGAGAGTCCTGAAGTTCATTCACTTTTCCTATGTTTGAGTAAATTATTTGACGATAGGATTAATTTATTTTTGATGAATGAAAACAATTTTTAATCTTATTTTGAGATAAGACATCAAAACTGATTAAAACTGAGACAAACCGAATCTGTGCTCAAAAACTTGTCACAAGATTTTCATTACATTAAGAGATTGTCTGCAAACTTGTCGTCAAATTATTAACTGAATATGTCTTTAATTTTCGTCAAAAGAAAGTCTTATGGATTGAAATCAAATTATGTCAACACTTTTGATCGATAAGACAATAGAGAGGTTAAGGACTGAAAAAAAGTTTTCAATTATTTGATGAAAAACTATTGACTCATATTTTGAATGTTTTACTGAAAAAATACTTTCATCGATGAAACAAAAATCTTGTTTTAAAACTTTTCTCATAAGTTATAAAATGAGATGAAAATACATTTTTCTGTAAAGTATATGAAAATCGATTTATTTTCAATCAATTTCTTTATATTAGAGAAACATTTTTTTGCAAACATTTTTTCAATTACTTAAATAGAGTTTCCGTTTATCGCAAATAGTAGTGAAGACGTGTCTAAAAATTTATCACAAAATTTGGGCCAAAAAACACTAAAAAATAACATTTTTATTGATATCCCTTGAGTTGAGTCACTCAAGGATTGAATCTCAACTGAATTTCAAGAAGAAAATCAATGTCCAGAAGAATAAGAAGAATAGATATCTTAAGAAACCATTCAATCGATATTCAGATTTGAAAACCAAATCAAAATTTAAGGTAAAAATTGAAATCAATTGCGGAATAGAAGAGAGAAATAAATGAAATGTAAAACAATTGCAAACCAATTGAGGAAAGGATTTAATTAAAAATAAGTCAACGATGAGAGAGAGAGAGAGAGAGAGAGAGAGAGAGAGATCCAGTAATTGTGTTGTAGTAAAAGTGATCAGAGAAAGAGTCAGATGAAACAAATTACTAATTAATTTCGAGTCAAACAAAAACCAAATACAAACATACAATATATGAGACGATAAATCATTGCTACAAACAAATGGATTGGGAATAAAAACCCTTTCCTTTTATTGATACAAAAATGAGGCCAACAAATGACTCAACTAAAATAGAAATGAACAAGATCAAATATAACTAATTAATTAATTTTTAAAATGGGCTTGGCCTTAAGTCAATGTATTTTTTTGACATTATTATTGATTTGACAGATATATTGGAAATTCAGTAAGGTCATATTGGCTGCGATCAAGGGGAAACTCTGGTCTCCATGACTACCCTGATCAAATAATCTATCGGAAAGTATTATTCTTGCATTTGTTTTGAGTATTATTTTCGTATTATTTAGCATTTTTTGCTCCACTCGTAGGCCATTGTTTTCGATAGATTGCACACCAATTACTGTAAGGGACGGGCAATCAATCATCTATTAGTGTCACATAAAGTGTGTGCAGAGAAAACAATAGCTTTTTTCGGAACCCCTTTCGAAACTAATTTTTTGCTCAATATTTCATCTGAAAAGCGATCAGAATATGTATAGAGTCATAGCATTTGAGTTTAACTTACAAATGGTTGGAGTGATGTTCAAACTCAGGGCTTAAAACTCAGGGTATTTTTTATTCCTTCGCCTAATTCTCATACCATTGAATAAACGGTTCGACAATTTTTATGATAATGTAATTCAAACTATAATTGAAATATCGATGAAAAAAGTTATTCTCTGTTTTCAATCATATGTCGAGTGATGTGTTTAACACGAAATTCAAACATTTGTCGCAGAAATTAATCTCAATATAAATGGATTGATGTTTAAGAGAGGGAATGGCTCTCAAAAAATATGTTGAAAAAAATGTGTTCACACAATGTGTTTGTGTCTATCAATAGATTTGTATTTCAAAGAAATAATTTTTTTTTCTTCTCTTTTCGTTTCTAAAGAAAATCCAATCAAAAGGAAAAAAGTCTATAAGTTTTGAGTCAATACTCATTAGTATCACTGCTTTTGGTTTTGATTTACATTAACGATAGGAAAATCTATTTTCTTGCGCTCAGAATAATTGACTCAATGTTTTGGGCAAATCTTGAATAATAGGAGAAAATGTTTGCATCGATTTTGCAATTTCTCTCTCCGTTTGTTGAAAAAGTTGATGAACTCCTCATTTAATGGAGTATTTAATTCGTCACACATTTGACGCTCAGATATTTCAAACTCTTATTATAAGACGTTTTGATGTGAGAGAGAGGGAGAGAGGGAGAGGGGGAGAGAGAGACGTCTTTTTAGTCTGTTTTTTAATATTCAAACCGAAAGTAAAGTCTTTTTCTATTATTCTATTGTTAGACAAGACTTATGTGAAGACAGAAAATTGCGTCCATTAAGTCATCAGAGAGTATATAAAAAACTAATTTTGAAGAAATATTTGCCTCTTTTTCTTCATCAGCGGATCAAAAGGAGTCAGTAATTGAAATGAGAGTAAAAAATAAGAGATTTTTAGATATATTTTTATTTTTGACTCAAATATAAGTCTCATATAATTTGATTCAAAAGGAAATACATTTTGAAAGTATTTTCACTCTCTTTATGAAAAAGATTTCTTGAAATTAAAAGAATAAATTTTTTTCTTCAAAATCAACGGAAAGTTTTGCTGAAAGACATCTTCTTTTCTGATGATAAGTAAAAATTTGAAGTAAAAGCAGAAAATTTTCTCAAAAACTAATATATGTTTCCATTTATACAAACTTTTATTGATTTCTCAAAAGAGATGATTCACTACTAAAACACAATACAATACAATGCGAGAGAGAGAGAGAGAGAGAGAGAGAGAGAGAGAGAGAGAGAGAGAGAGAGAGAGAGAGAGATTTTGTGGATAATAAAGAGTCTATTTTACAGTTTGTTCAGTGATTTCAGACGTCAATCTCAATACCAATGCCCGCATCAAAAGGAAGGGTAAATACCATCAAAGGGAAGGCAATAATACATTTGAGTGAAGAGAAAGAGAGAAAACTTTTCTCAGAAAATGATAATAAAATAAAAACCAATTATTTCTATCGTTTATATCTAATAATAAAATTCAACTTCAATTCAAATATTTGTTTTATTAATCAAATGCTTGACTGGAATTATATGCCACTGGAAAGAGTAAAAAACTAAATCAAATCAAATATGAATTGCTCTTACATTTTGGGTCTATACTTCCCCTTCAAATACACAGTTATGAAGAGTTATTCTTATGAAAAGTTATTTGTATTTTATGTGAAATTTTTTTCATCATTTGAGAAATGTTTGAACAAATAATTGATTATATTTGACATAACTATTGATATATTTATTACAAAACATTGTTTTTTATCAAATAAGTGATGTATTAAACAAAGTGTTAATTATTAAAACTCAGGCCATCTATGATACCAGTCCTCATCAATAAGAAGATCGATGAACTTGAAAACAAAAAGAAATAGATAACTTGAAAATAGAAAATATATTTACGAATAAATAGATATAAATATATAAATCAATTGTAAAATAATATGAGATTATAAACAGTCGTAGAAAATAAACGAAAGATTTTCTGAGTCTCCAAAAGCTTTGCTCCGAAAGCCTCTTATCTCTTGACTCCTTATATTCTGAGCTATTTTTTTCTCCTACTCCTGGGTCTCAGATATTGTATTCCCAACGATAATAATAAATTGAATTTTGATTATTTTCTTCACTCATTTTTTTCCACTATTGAAAAGATATTGATTCAAATGTATATCCGATTCAATGGATTATTGGATTGGTTTTTGAAAATAATTTGCTATAAAATGGTTTTTCCTATTCTTGTGTTTGATTTGATTCCGTAGCTATCAATTCAATTGCGACACTGGCTTCGGGAGGACAGGGGCTTAAGATTTTGAAAAATATTTATATAATTCATGTCAGAGGTCTTTAAAAGGATGAAAATAAATATATAAAAACAATATAAGACTCAGAATAATAGTGAAGTTTGAAAAAAAATCTGAGACTTCATTGGAATTTCAAAACACAAACTGAGAGCACAGAATAAATATCTCAAAGGCTTTTGGATTTTGTTTTGTTTTTGCGTTTTTCAGTTCACAGGAGAGAAGAAAAAATAATTAAATACAATATTAATGACTAACGAAGAAAAAGTTGTTTAAAATAATGAGACTTTTAAGTCAAAAACTGAGCGAAAAATTTACTTAAAATAAATTTCACATAAAATCCATTTTTATAATGAATTGAAGTTTTGTTTTTATACACAAAAAATGATTACAAAAGAGATTTTTCATCAGAAAATATGTCAGAAAAAAAATAAAACGAAAATTTCGTTTTTCTGGCGATAATTACAAACAAGAAAATAGTGTTTGGAGTCCACGACTCAGTCCTCTCAATAACAGCTATGGCTGTGACTCAACTGAAGATGAATTAAACTGATGTTTGTTTTGGATGTGATTAGTATTCTTGTGGTGCAGTCCCTTCTCATTGTCTTATCGGATGGCATTTCGGGCACAGAATGCAATCCCTTTTGTTTTTCGAGGTTTTCGTAAACTATTTTTCTACTATTTATCGACTCTTTAGGCCACAGTTCCCATGACTGGGCGCCAATGGAATACCGTAGAGCACAGCCTCACTCTTATTTTTTGAATAGGAAAGGCCTCCAAAAATAAGATCTGAGAAAAATCTATTATGAATTCTGTTCACGAATTTGACGCCTCTTTTGGCACTGGGTTTCAGTCGACGAAAAACGTATATATAATACCCGAGTGAATGTCAAAACAGAGAGTCATTCCTCAACAGTAGACAACAGTTTTTACAGTGGATTGGATTTCGGATGGGATTGGGTTTGGGATGAGTTTCCCCTTCGCTAATACGAAATCAAATGAATAGCACAGCCATACCATACCATAGCCTCTCTCTGATCGGAGGCTGAATCAGAGGCAACTCTGGCTCTCATTAAAACCAAGAGACTATTTATACAATAAATGAGTTATAAATATTTGCTTTCATTGTTTGGTCAGTAGTTTTGCAGATCGAGTGTTTGGCAATCAGTTGTGCTGTTATGCAAACTATTGGATCCCTTTCCCCCTCTTAGGCTAAATACCGTTGCAAACGAATTACAGGTCTTTAGTGTATATAAAAAATACTCCCAAATGAGTGAATATAGTCTGTGATGTCGGCCCACAATCACAACCTATTTATAGACAGAAATATTAGACTCCATTTGTTTTCGACTCTTGTATTGAAAGTGAATAACAATTTTCTCTATTGTTTTGAGTCTTGTTTTTCAAATGTGTTGTTCCCTTTGAAATACGAATTTGTGTTTTGAAAATTGGGGTCTAATTAGTGGAGGCTTTGATCTAATCTTTTATTTGTCTAATTATTTTCATTGGTATTTGACTTTAATTACTGAATAAAATGAATTTTAAACAAAAATAATTCGTTAATTAATTTTGAAAATTCAGTTTAAAATTGCCTTTAAATTAGAGTCAAAACAAAAATAAAATTCTAGAAAATCAATAAAATTGTCTAAAAATAAATTGACTGTAATTTTGAAAAAAAAGCTTATCAAGGTAATTGAAAAAGCTATCGATCAGTACTTAGATTAGTGAGAGTTGGAGGATGAGTGATAGGATGGGCTCTATTTTGAAATGAGTTTAATAAATATTTAATCGCTAAGTGAGGCATCAATAATGAAGATTAATTAGATTTAATGTCATTAATATATTTTGTGTCAAATATTTTTAGTTTTTTTTTCTCAAAAAACATTTCGCAACGAAAACAACAGTTTTTTTATCCGATATTTTTCTGAACAATGTTTTCACTTGAGATAAGTGTTAAGTCAAGCGAAACGAAAATCCTTTTCTAATTAATAAATAATATAATTATCTTATCTCTAATCAAGAGTTTGGAGAAAAAAAAATTCAAGTTTTCCATCGATTTTCATAATTAACTTAATTTATGTCAAAAACGGCTTTCAATCAATTGTTTCATTCAATGACTTGACAGGAAAGTAGTCTTTCAGGTGAACCCTGAGCTCCGCCTGCTTTAGTAGTAATTGGTGGATGAGCTAGATTATTTTAAATCACTTCAAAGAGGCTTAAAATAAAATATTTAAGGAATAGCTTTTTGATACTCAAAAGCTTTGTTACAATTTATTGGAAGAAAATAATTGGGAAAACATTTTTGAAATGATTTATGAAATAACGGATTCCGAGCCCATGTCTAGACTCAGAATAATAAGAAATAAAATACATTTGAAAATAACAATAAAATCTATGACTAATATCATGTAATATAAGATTTATATCGACATTAGTTTTGTCAACACTTCTCAGAATTGAAATAATAATCATTTGTTTTGTTTTTTTCCTTCCAAATGAGAGAAACAAAAGTATGAAAATTGTTTTTGACTTAAATTTAAAATAAATTTTGTCTCAAAATTAGTTTTATTATAATTCTTGTTAAGAATGATGTCATCAAAAGATGTAATTCAATGTATTTTGAAGTAATTTTTTCTTTAAGAAAGCTGAGAATAGCTGTGAATTTCATTTGTGATAATACGTGAAAATTATTTCGTAATAAAAGTTTAGCTGAAAAATAGTGTTGAAAAAAGGCTTAAAGAAGAATAAAAAAATTAAAGGAAAGGCGTCTGAAAAGAATTGATTAGAATTTATGAGTTTTTATTTGTCTGTATTTATACCAGTGCTCGGAGTAACTCATTCTGTGCTTCTGAAGGAAATACAGTCTCCGATAGCGGAGAGAGTGTTTCGCTTCGGAACTGAAATTTCCTTTAATTTTAAAGAAAACAAAAGAAAAGTTCAGAAAATTTTTAGAAAATATTTTATTTTTTTTGCAAAAGTTTTCAAAAATCAATTTTCATATTAAAAAAGTCTGAAAACTTGTGAACAGAATATGAGTTAAGAGATAATGAGTTGAAAAACAGTTTTTGCATTAAAAACAAATTTTCAATGAATTGGATGTATGTCTGAATCGATATTAAAATTGAAATAAAATTGAATTAAATGAACGAAAAGACTGAATGACAATAAAAAAGACTAGAAATTAGACAAAAGACTTGAACTTGAATTGTAAGCTCCGGGAGAATAATAGCTCAGAATTGTTGACAATAAAGGACTGGCTTTTAGTCAAAGTATTAATAGACTGCGTTTAGAGACCATCTCTTTTACAATTAAGAGTCGGTGTCTTTCTGAGGGAAAGACTACAATATTTTTTGTGAGCTTTGAGTCCAACCCTTATTTGCTTTCATAGTTTGCGACTGAAAAACAGTTTTTTGTTCCCAAAAATAAAACCGTTTTTTGAATAGATTTCAGAAACTCATGGCTCGACATTAGGAGGAGCGGAGTGGGAGAGAGAAAGAGTTCATTCATTCATTTATGGCAAGGGCATATTTTAATGTTTAAATGGATTAAATACATTACGCTTTTATTATATACTCTTTTCTCTCTCTTTAATAATACAAAAGATTTTTTTTATAATAAAATGGATTTACGTTTCGGAAGCCTTTTATTAATTGAAAAGTTGTATAAAAATTAATTCAATTAAACTATTTATGCGATTAATAATGGGTTTGGTATAAGTTTTTTCGACATTCAATAGGATTTTCAATACAAAGAGTTCATTGAAATGAAAACATAGCCTTTGATCTGAATATTGGATATCATATACCAGTCCTTAGTTTTATGAAAAATATTAATTCAATCAAAATATTTGACTAAAAACTAAGAAAAATAGTGAAAAACAAAAACAATTTTCTCATTGAATGTCTCAAAAAGACAATAAGAAAAATGAGATACAATTCATATGAAGTGATTTGAAGACTACTATAACTTGCAAATAGTTATTAAGCATTATATCGGATGTGCTTTTAGTGAATCATTTTTGATCTAATGATCCCTTAGTTTAAACGAATTGTGAGGGAAAGCGGAGGGAAAGGCATATTCTCTGACAATAAATATGTTGTGATTTACGATAAAAAATTAGTGAAACAATTGATAGCAAGTCGTTAACTAAGGGAACGACTTTTCTTATGATTAGTGAACTGTTAGTCCCATTAGATTAGAGAATATTATTAAGGGATCAGAAATCGGGAGCCCAACGACTGGCTGACTGAAGTGATGATCAAAATTAATGAATTAGATTTTTGTCGGCACAGAATATGGGCCTGAATTTACATTTAGAAAAGTGTCGCTCCAAATGAGTGATAAAAATGAGACCAATTTTTTAATGTATTTCAATATCCAAGAGTCGGTTCCCTATTATTAATGACCGAAAGCATTAACAGAATGGTTGAGAAACGGAATAGATGTGTGAGGACTGGGGTATCAAAAGTCTATGAAAAGAAGGTTCAGATTAACAGATGAATGGATCTGCTGTTGACACACAAACAGCTCAGCACAATACTAAAGAGAAAGAGAGGAACGGATAGAGAGGAACGACAGACTAAAATGATGTACAAATAATCATTTGACATGAATTGCATCCAATTGGGAACAGAGATGAGCAAAGAGTCTTCACTGACAAACACTGAGAGCACAGAATATGGTGAGAGAAACACGAGATTCAATGCAAGGAGAAGAGGACAGACATTACGTTATACAGAGACAGAGGAGTTGTATTGCAGTTGTAATGCATTGATGGAGAGCCACAACCTTTTGCTTGAGAGAGAGGGTGAGAGAGAGAAAGGAGGAGAGGATTTCAGAGGCGATGACTGAGTGGGGCATCACTTAAATAGAGTGAATGGAGAGCTCAGAGTTTTTGAAGAGAATAACCGATCGCCGGCTCCTCTCATCTCATCGGCTAATGCTTTTTCATTTGTAAAGATCTGTCGCCGCAGAGCTCTGGGTCTGTTCACCCGTTTTGTTAGCGATATTTCATTTGAAAAAAAATCATTTTTTATAACATTAGTAACGAATTTGTTGTAATAATGTATTACTTTCTAATATCTATTGAAAACTTCTATACATTTCATGCGATCACATCAATTGAATGAGTTTTTTGAAATCCAATCGTATTCTCAGTTTAACATAAAATCTATGAAATCTATTCAATCTATTGTATGAATGGATGAGAAACGCGTTTATTATTAACTTATTTTTAGTGATTGAATGCTATTATTCTGTACTAAAAAGCACTGATTTCTACCACTTTTTGTTTTGCTATTCAGAGTAAAGCTTTTTATATGAAATTCAATTGAATTTTGATTTTTGAAACTTTTATTTTGTCTCTAAAGTCGTATCAAATGATTATTCAAAAAATTGTTTTGAAATCCGGGATATTATGTCCTATTTTTCTTAAAAGCAATGGATGTATGAAATGTGAACTCAACTAATTTTGAGCTCAAAATTGAAAATATTTTACTAAACTTTTGCTCTTATTCTGTGTGTTTGTCTTTCGATGGGAAAGGCTTTTAATGTTATTTTTTGTTTTGTTTTATACAATTCCGGGTCTTATGTTTCAATTCTTTGATTTGAAAACACGAGTCGAAACAAATTGTCTCTAATAATGAGATACACTTTAATTAGAAATTCAATACATTTAAAGATAGAACAGCACAAGAGAACAGCACATCTAAGCTATCAAAGTGCTCTTAGAAGAAATTTGATACCCATAGAGAAAAGAGCACAAGACTTGAGGAAAACAATTCTTGGGAAGAAATCTTCCGAACAAAATACCAAATCCAAGAACAGAATAAAAAAAAGGAAATTCAATTCAATTGGTTTTATGTTTTTTACTGTATTTTTATTATTCAAAATGAAAAGTATTTTTAGTTCAACAGAAGAAAAAAATAAAATCAAACAAAAATGATATTCAGTGCATAAGAAAAAGCAATTTAAGAGAAAAACAAAACGTTGAGAGGGTTTTGGGGCTGAGAAACAATTTTTGATAAGTTGTTAACCACTGATGAAAACTATATGAAAACGAGAGGAAAGGAATCTAATAAATGATAGACAATAGAAGTGAAAAGTTTTTTGTGAATCTCTGGAGAAAATTATGGAACAAATTCAAGATTTCTTTTATAAACGATGGGAGAGAGAGAGAGAGAGAGAGAGAGAGAGAGAGATAACGTGTTTATTGTTTTTTGAGGGAAAGGGAGGAAAAATAGTTTAGTGTTTTATAGGTTGACATCGGAATCACTTTACTGGTGATCGTAATGATGGTTACGTATCGTTAAACAAATGATTTCCAATTTTTTTTCTTCGGTCTCTCCCTTTCTCTAAGAAAAACTTCTAAACTATTTTTTTTCTTCTTTTGTTTTCTTTAAGGAAAACATTTTTCGTCATTCATTTTGATCCTTAGCCTTAGCTCTCAATGAAAAGTCGTTTTTTTGTGAAAAATTTCATTTCGTTTTCGGATTTTTTTTGGGAGACTTTTGTTTCTCATCAGAAACTTAAGACAAGAACAGGAAAAATGTCTACAAATTTGCGGATCAGTTGAAAAGTTGTCGCTAATGAACCATTGAGTGGAACAGACGTTCAGACAGCAGAGTGTTTTATTGAGGATCCGACCATCACTTTGATTGGAAAGCCTACTGTTCTCTGGGCTGTTATACCACTGATATCTGGTCTCCAAATGAATGAATGGCTGAAATCCTTTTCACGAAAAGCAATTCCTATGTTATATAATGACTGATATTAACGATAATTCTTGACTACAAATAAATATTAATTATGTCTGTCCTCTGGTCTGACCGAAAACAATAGAGTCTGTCCCTCGAGTTGATGCTGAGCTCACAATTGATTACTGTATCCATTGAGACCTTAAGTCTAATAATTGAAAATATTTTTTTCTTGTTTCTTCTAATCTTATTATAGGATTTTAGTTTCCAATTTAATTACCAAGATAAATACAACATTAAATTGGCTTTTACCCTTGGTTGCAAAATCGATAGCCTTGGTCTCATTATTTTGAATTACTTGGTATATATCGGATGATAGTCTGAATGACTGGAAAATCGTTTGAATTGAAAAATAGATTTCGATATCATTTGAAAGGATTGACAGCAAAAAAATGTTTGAAACAAAATAATGGGAAAAAAGTTTTTGAATGGATTTCGATGAATAAAAGGACTCCTTTTGTTCTCTTATATGAAGGGAAAAAAATTTGAGTTTAAAAAACATTTAAAACTATTCAGAAGTCTATAAATAATTCAGAAAAAAAGGTTTACTTCTTCTGAAGACTTCACTCTTTATTCATAAGGAAAGGGAAAGTCTTTTCTAAGAAATAGGAACAGAAAGAAAAGTCTTTTATTCTATTGTTTGGCAACTGATTTCTGACTCCTGTTCATCAGCTTCTATTGGTTCCGATTGTCAGATAAAAAGAGAAAAGTTTAAGACAATTGTCTCCAGAGGATAGTCAGTAAAGAATAGCCGTCTAATCGTCCGCTTAAAGAATTTGGACAATACTTAGGAGGAAGAAGTGGCTCAGGAGTCAAGAGTCGACACAATACACAAAACACAAGATTTTCTGAATTAAATGTTTGGATCTCTCTCTCTCTCTCTCTCTCTCTCTCTCTCTCAATGTTTCCCCAAAAGCGTATCTCTCTTTTGACAGCAAAACATATTCTGTTCCTAACGTTTCCAGAGAAGTAAAGTCCAAAAAAAAGTTATAAAAAACACGACTTTTCTTATGAGAAAAGAGTGAAGTATTGGAAAACTCATGAAAAGGCCATTAAAACGGATTGTCTTTCATATAATACTTTTAAAACTATTTGTAAACACAATAAGAAATTTATCGATAGTTTTATCGGAAGGGAATGTATTGTGTCTTAACTTCTGAAGAGTTTCTCTTATGTTTGTCACATATTTTTATCGCTCAGAATATAAACAGATTTTTGTTTCAAAAAAAATGAAACCAATTTTTTTTCGTTTGAAGTTTAAAAACGTTTGAATGAAATTCAAATTTACTGACCATTAGTTGAGTATTGAGTGATGGGTCGCACAGAACACACATTTCAAAGGGAGTTATCATGAAATCGGAAAAACATTTTTCTTGTTTTCAAATCTCGGATTTAAACTAAGAAATTGAGGGACAGATAAAGTGAGAGAAGAAAATATTTTTCAAATCAAACGAAAAAAAATTCAAATAAAAAGAAAATTTTTGAACAAATATTAAGGAAGTGTTTGACCGAGTGTTCAATCCTTTGGGAATATTTTCACTCTTTTTTTGAAAACTTTTCTCATTTTTTGGTTGAAAAACATATTTTCTGACTTTCCTTTTGGATGTCTTTCCTCCAGAAATGCATTCCCAGTATTTGAGTCGACTTTTCGCCTAATCTTCTGCATAAACAAGAAATGGTTGGACTCCTTCTCCACACACTTTTCCAGATCCACTTTTTTCTGGTCAATCGAAATGCAATCGGAATTCACTTTGAATTTATAGCCGAAAACCGATTGTCCAACAGATATATGGATGTACTCAAAGAAAATCTCAAATACAACAACACTTGAGGCCAGACTCAGAATAGGAGATAAGTTTTGGAGTAAATATTGAATTTCTATTCAATTCGTGGGAATTCCTGGAGAGGGAGAGGGAGTGAGACTTCTATTTCTGAATACCATTTAAATTGATATAAGTTTTTGGAGAAGTGGTCATCAAATGACTTAATATCGCGTCTGATGTGAACTCATTGTCAAACACTTGACTTTTATAATCTTCTGGACTATCATTTGATGACCTGACCATTGGCTCAATGGATGTCTACTTTTTTTGGTTAAAATAAAATATGATTTATAAGACTTACGTCAATAAAAATGACATAAAATTAATGTATAAATCATTTTATTGAAAGAGAGGCACAAAAAATCTATAATTACTTTAATCTCATATTTGGTGTGAATTTCCCAATAGATTTGATGGCATTTTTCGGTGGCATAGAAATAGTCGAACAGCACATTGAGAGAGTACCCACTCCTATCATTATTATTATCCTCACATAATATAAGTCCTATTGATTTGAAAGTATTTTCTCGACCATTGAATCAGACTATAAGTCCGTTATATAATGAGATCACATATAACTCACAAATGACTGATATATAACTTCAGCCATGAATTAAAATTATGAGTAAAGCCTATCCTCTAACAGAATATTGGAGGCAATAATTCATTGTTTGAGCTAAATATCCATCTCTTGATAGCAGTGAAAAAAAGACCTCGACTACAATGGAAAGGCTCTCTAATGTTATCGATTTATATAAAGCTTTTGATATTATTTTTTTGATTCAAATTATAATTTGTTTTATTTTTTGATTCAGTTTTTGAAGAAAATGATTGTTTATTCAGACTATTAATCAGGAAATGATTTATGAGTTTCTTATCATAAATTTGGTGATAATTTATCAGAAAAACTGGTGTTTATAAAGAAATTATCGATTAGTTTCTCGACAACGAAAAAAAATATTGAGAATATTCTGTGCGATAATCAACAGAATTGAAAGCCATTAATAAAGTGAATGAAAATTTTTTTGACAAACAAATTGATGATAGACTCCAATAGAGGACTGAATTATTTCAATACATCTTTTGGAGACACAATTCAACGGATAAAATGGAATTATATTTTTGTTTTTCAGTCATTTAATAATTTTTTCTACAAAGAAATTGAAGTAATTCAATAAGTGACCATGATCACTTGACATTTAAACTGATATTTTCACTTCAATTGTGAAGAATATAACATTGAGTTGAAATATGTCTGAATGGCTAATAAATTGCACAGAATATCGATATCTCTCGAGGTTTTCGCTGACCTTATCTTTTTATTCTACCACTTCTTCCTCTCATTCTTCGTCTTCTTCTGTATGTCAACCAAATAGAGAACACATTTATTTGTGGAGAGAGAGAGAGAGAGAGAGAGAGAGAGAGAGAGAGAGAGAGAGAGAGAGAGAGTCATTTGAGTCAAGAAATTGAAATCATGTGAGAGGAACGACAGAATCGGATTCTCCAAAAAGCTATTGGTTTAAGCCCTGGGTATTCGGCTATTTATCAAAAAGCTTGTGGGAGAAGTGGCACTGAATTTATGTCAGGGGCTCTAAAAATATATGGGTATTAATTTTCGGGGCAAATGCCTCGTCTTATCCGACACTCTTATCAATGATAAATAAGTCGCCAAAAAGTTTTCTCCTCCGACTGTATACTACTCCTAACACAACAACTACTGACTCCAAGTTCTATCCCTTTCCTCTATTGGTATCGTTTCCTCATTCAATACACAATTCTTACACTCCTTTCACACAACACTTCGTTCGGCATTCATTCGCACGACATATAAATCTTTATTGAGAGCCCTTTCCCCTCCAACTGGCGATCGATAGCCTTATGCCAGAAGTGTGTGTGTGTCTGTGCCGTATTAGAAGGGATACCAGTGCAGTGCCAGTTGGAAAAGTATCAGCAAAAATCTCGTTTTGTGTTCGTATGGATTTGTGTGGACACATATCTTATATAACTATCTTCAGAGCACAGGTCTCTGTACTCCAGTGTCTAATCGATCGCATTATTATAATTGAAGTTAATTTTGGTTCAGAGATATGAGGGAAACGGCTTTCGCCACAGAATTCGTGGTTTAGTTTTAATTAGAAAAATCAGATCAGAATAACTGAGGGTTAGACTCATATTATTAGAGGAAAATCTATTTTTTCACTCTTTAACCAAATTATATTAAACACATTCTGAGCAAAGAGTTCACTCACTTTCCCAAAGAATATTCTGTGATATTCTTAGTGATGGATATATTGAGTGAGAGTGTGAGCCCTCATTAAGAGCACAGAATATTACTCATTGAGAGTTTGCCATTCAATCGATAAATAAATTATTTATTTGACGTAAAGAAAAAGTCTAATTAAAAATCCTCTTTGAGTTTGACTCTAATGAGAAGAATAGAGAGAATTATATTATTATATGAAAAATCTATTCACTCTATTTGTATACTTAACGCCAAAATCTATATTAAAATCTATTGAAAATACATTTTTTCTCCGTTCAAACACAGGATTTCTGGGATTTTTAGAGCTCAGCATAAAAACATGTTATACTAATGAGGCTCAGGGCATGAGTCCAACCTTTTGTTTGTATTATTTTTCAGACAATTTTTTCGGCGAATATGACAGACATATAGTCAATGAAATTGGCGAACAATAATAGCATTAAATTGGATTAAACTCTAAGTTTGTGTCACTTATTATAATATAAATTTGCATTGAATTCATGTTTTCAAACATTTTCCAAAATTGTTAGTAAAAAACTACTTTTAGAGCACAGAATATGCTGTTCAGCTCTCATAATGATTTCAGTTCACGATTGCCTTTAGTTTTGAATTAGTGGGAAAAAATACTCTTGGATTTAGTCACAGAAAATTCATTAGTGTTGAGCAAACATTAAGGGAATGGTTTAATAACTGAACTGAAGATAAAAAATGTTTTGAAAAATTAGTGGACTTACATGTGTTGGGTATGGAGTCGATGAGAATGGAACTTAAAATTAAAGGAGCTAGGAAAAAATTTCAGCCCTTCTGCCGTCACTTCTGCCTAAAAAACTTATCAGCAAGTTAAATATGAATATGAAAACTTAGCCAGGATTAATTTGTTACAGTTTTTAAACTAGTTTTCCGACTTTTCTTTATTCAAATGTTATTTAATTGAATTATTTTTATCACAAATAAGAACTTTATTTATATATATTTTTCTTATAATTAATTTTTTTCAAATTTAATAATAAAAATTTAATTCAAATATAATTATATTAATATCCAATAAATAATATACACTTTTTTTTCGTCACTTTCCTCTTTTGTTTAGACATTCCTCTCAAATAGACATTCCTTTGAAGCAAAACATATACCGAAAGGAATGCCATTTTAAAAACTATAGTATCGATTAATTACATAAAATTAAATCTCATTTTTCCTCTCGTTTTAAGTCAAATGGGTTTTTAGGGGTGTCCGACAGGGCCTACCAGTCAGTCCCTCATCTTATCGTATAATCGTAATTATCTCTCGAACTATAGCTGTAGTGTCGTATGCGGTGCGGAGGCGTCGGACAGATTAGCGGCGGTAGCGGTGGTCGAGGAGGGGGTATATTGTAGTGGATGTTATGTAGGCTCCGGTGGTCGTAATGGTGGGGCCTCTCGTAGAAGTGGTGCTGAACCGACTCCGATGAAGAGGTCAGTGGCGTTGGGGACTCCTCCTCGTCGTTGTCGTCGCTGTGGTACTCATCGCTGTATAGGAGGAGTGGACTGCCGTCGGGATGTGTCTGAGACAACTGAACGCACTGAGACATAGCGGAACTAATTAGGGGTGACTTCTGTGTGGGCGTACATAATGTCGAACTGTTGCAGTCGTTGATGTCGTTGATGGACAGTGCGGTACACCTCCCGTCAGGTCTGAAACAGGGGAACGGGTTTTTGAAATTAATGTAAATTAAAGTTTTTTTTTAAAGAGTCGATAGAAATGAATGAATCGATTCCTTTGATTAAACTAATGGTCATTAAAGGGAGTGAAGAGACAAAAGTAATGCAAAAACTATTTTGTGATTCAGTGGCGAAAGTGAACTCTTCTGTCGATAAATAATTAGAGCACAAGTCGTCGTAATAGTAGCTGTAATTTAAGGGACAGGACTCACATCGATCTTTCCTCGAGGATCGGCAACTGATTAATTAAGGCAAACGACGCCGACTTCTGTCTGCTCTGAACCGAATTCATTGAACTGTTGGCCGAAAATCTATTGAACGCCTGCGTCGAGACATATGGCTGTCCCCCATCCAAGTGGTTGTGTCGAGCGGTTAAGCCGTTAATACCCGACAATCCCTTCAACTTTCTTTTGGCCGCACATATGACCAGAACTACTAAACTGGAGGCCAACAGGAATACGACGGCGCCGGCAGTCGCGGCCACTATTATCAGGTTCTCGTCGGCCAGTAGTGTCTGTACCCAACCGGAAGGTGCTGTCCATTTGGGTGGGAGTGAAGGAAAAAGTTTGAAAATTAATTATCAAAACATTAATTATAAGAATATTTTGTTTTTCTTCAGAGGATCAGAGAATTATTGCACAGAATAAAGAGAAGGGAAACAATAAAATCAAAGAGTATTTTATGCTGTGCTCTGAATGTGAATATCTGTCAATTAGTTGTAACAGTAATTGTACTGTTCATTAGATAATTGGTGGCAGAGGAGAGCCATCGGATAGAGTGATAGGCCATAGATATAGACATTAAGGGCTAATGAAATAAAAATAAACACATTTTGTGTTTCAACTGAAGAGAACTGAAGAGAAAAATAGTAATAAAATATTCAAAACGTGTATAAAAATAAAGGGAATTAAAAGTAACGTTAAAAACCCATTATTAACGTATTTTAATGGGATTTTCCTCTTAAAGACATACATACCGTTAGCTATTTGTTGGACTTGTAGTCGACAGGCCTTCGACGGCCCGATAGCGTTAGTGGCGATACAATAGTAGGCCTCGACGTCGGTGTCGGCCAAAACCATGACAGCGCTCTGTTTGCTGCCCTTGACGTCTGCGGTGACGTCTGTGCCACCCGTCTCTGTGTTGGCCACATCGGTAATTGTCTTGTTGCCCTTGTACCAGGTAAAATTGATCACAGATGGATTGGACTGTGCATCGCAGGCCAGTATTGACCGGCCGTCGAATATGTACTCCCGTCTCATCTGACACTCCGGTCGATCTGTTTGGAGAAGTAATTAATTACTATTAGAGCCATCGGTGCACTCGTTTTGGTCGTTCCAAACATTTATTCTGAGCGATAGTCTTCTGATGTCTATTAGGGACTGAAACTAATATTCTGTTTCTTATGTTATATACTATTAGTTCTCTTATGGAAAGACTTCTTTTTCTTATTGTCTGTGAGTCTGTTCCCAATCTCTCTGTGTGTGTGCCTTAAGTACTGCTCTTTGAGCTAATGGTTGACTTCATTCTCTATTCGTCTCTCCCTTTATTCTGAGCCCTAATTTCTGTTGAGACGAAAAGCAATACTTCTTTAATGAAGTCATAATTTGGCGAAAAGTCATTGCATTTAATTTAATTAAAATAAATTGTTTTTATATGAAAGCAGTCATCAAATGATCGGAACATTTCCAGAGACCAAAGCAGAGGAAGAAATTGTTTGGAAAGACATTCCGTTCCGTTGGAAAAAAACGATGGGAAATGACTACTACTTCTACTTTTGGAGTGCTGTGCAAAAATGTCAGCAAAAAAGACTTTTCATTTAATTGCATTAAAAACAATAAAACAAATGTCAATCGAACCACAAATACACTGAAGAAGAATAAAGAAGAAGAATAACAAGAGAACAAAGAAGTGGAACAATTGGTAAGACATGAAAATAAATCACTCTTTTTGAGCGACATTTCTATCCAAACGAATGATTGATATTTTGATTAATGAATTGAACGACTGATCAAACGGACAGAACATTAAATGTATTTATCTATTGATTAGAGGACTGGTGTATCAAATGAAGAATAAGAAGGATTACGTACAGAGAACAGTGATGGTCATGTGCTGAGTGGCCATCCCGTGCCTGTTTGTGACGACGCACGTGTAATTACCCGAGTGGTCACGTGTCACTCGGGATGAGCTAACGTTAAACGTTAAGTATCTGCCAATAGTTATGATGTGCTCGGAGTTGGTTGTAGTCCAGTAATAGTTGGCGATAGGGTTGGCCACAGCGTTGCAATAAATTAGATCATCGCCGATGGGATCGCCTTCCATTAGCTCCAGTCGAGGCACTGATATCTGGACGTTGTGTGGAGGGTCTGCTCGCGATGGAGGGCAACGGAACACACAATTCATTAGATTATAATTGAATTATATCTATAACTCATATATTGGTGAATAGATTTTGATATACAAATATTTATGCGAATATATATTAACGTTACGGTTGATGACCATGCTCATATCTGATGCACATACATTGGAATTAATTTGTGTCTAGATATTAGGCTGAGGGTCAGTATTTGAAGGGGATGTGCGCTAATGTTAACGAACTCAGACTTATTGTATTATTTATTGGTTTTTTGATAATTGTTTTTAATAATTGATTTATGTTTGGCTCCCAATAAGACAAACGATAAGTTAATTGACTTTTAATGATAATTATATCGCAATTAAATGATTAAATCTATTCTTTGTTTTTCCTATTAATTAATAATAAGTTATTATTTGAATTAAATGTTAGTCTGTTTTCAGTGAAGTTTTTTTTCTTCCCATAATTTGTTTGATTTCATTAATGAAATTAAATTATATTTTGTTTTATTTATTTTATCTCTAATCCTGTGCTCTCTTCAAATGAATTATTAATAATCACTGGAAAAGACTTTTAGTTTTTTTTGAAACAAATTTTTTCGTTGATTTAAAGCCAAAAAAAGTTTCAGTAGTTTTTTGGGAGTCATTCAAAAGAAAACACAAAAACAACTTAACATTTATTCCTGTTTTCCAATAAATTGTCGCAAAATATAAATAAAAATAAATATAAAAACTATTTCATCGAATGGAAAGGCATTCCAAACGATAAGGAGAAGTGACTCCAGAAAAAAATCGTCAGAAAAATATATGAATACATTTCTCTAACGAATGGGTAGTTGTCTCCAAAAATCGTAAATAATATATATATTTGAGTCGTTTTGTTGGCAATAATTTATAAAATGATTTATACTAACACTCGAGTCTATAAATCAATTGGGAAGTGACTGCCGGTCCGATCCCGTTATCATCGCTACGGCACTGGAAGACGTCGCTGTCGTCGAGCGACGAACTGTTGTGTATATGAAGATAACTTGTTATGGAACCGAACACACCGTTCCTGTCGTCGATCTCGTGTTCAACTGTTTCGATCCGATAGTAATTCAGATTCAATACACCATTTATTGGGTCTAAGCTCTGGTTATTCCTAAACCAATTGATTGCACACAAGGGATGGCACTCCACTCGGCACGAGAAGGATAGACTCCTGTTGGCCAGTGAGCCGACAGTCGGTTCCAGGCCCTGAACAAGTCGTGGCGGAGCTGTCATTAAAGTGTTTGGAAGAAAATTATTTTCAATTAATTAATTATTCTGTCCTTTAATCTCATAATTGATGTCAAAAAATAGATTTTTAATTAAATTTTTTGTTTATTTTTCTGATATTTTTCAGTAAATATTCATAAAATTAATTGAAAACTCTTGTTATGAGTGAAAACAAGTATCGATTTGACTCACACTTAACGTCGAGCCAGAGTTGTCCCCACTTTCCCTGTCCTACGAAATTGACTGCCGCACAGCCATACTCTCCACGGGTTGACACATCGGACGGAGGGGTTCGGTAGATGTGCTTCTGGTCGGTCAGGGGCTCAATGCGTCGCCCGTTGTGTGTCCAGACATAGGAATCCGCACTGGGATTACCCGCGTCAGTGAACTGGCACTCGAGTGTCACAACTGAGCCCTTCGTTGCGTATTGTAAGCCGTCTGTCAGACGTATGGATGCCTCTCCCGGTGGGTCTGTGCCGATAATCAATGGGTTATTATTTGGGATTAATCTCTTTGATTGGCTATTGACTGATGAAAATGTTATTATAATTTAAAACTCTCTCTCTTATGGTTCAGTGGATCCCTGTCCCCAGAAAATTGGTATTAAGTGCAATAGACTGTCCACTGTTTATATTATTTTTGATGTTTATTATCAAATATTTTTTGTGTGTCTTTACTTCTGATCCGCAAAAGAAATGCATTTTTTTTGTTTCAAATCTTTTCACTCAATTCTACTATTATTAGGATTTTTGCGATAAAACTAATGCTTTTTCTTTCAATATTATAGTGTTTTTTGGCGATTATTATATGAAATATCGGCTTATTTTCTGTTATATAAGACACAAAATATCTAAGAATTGTATTATTAATATATTTTTCTCTCACTTTTACTTTTGTTTCGGTATTTCTTAGGGAATGAAAGTGAGATAAAAGTAAAACAAAAGTCAAAATCTTTGATCTAATTATTGAATTTCTCAGAACTCGACTTCTCTCTCTCTCTCTCTCCCTCTCTCTCTCTCTCCCTCCCTCTCCTCCCTTTCCCTCTCATCTGATGTTAAGTTAAAGTAGTTTTCAGTTAGTTTTCTGTCAAAAACTATTCATTTTAATTGAATAGTGAAAACACTTGAGACTAAACTCAAGAGAAGAGTACGAAAAATGAATCTCTAATTGAATCTAAAGGATTGGGAACTCAAATTCAAAGTGAAAATAAATTAGAGGAACCGAAAAAAAAACTAAAGATTATATAAAAAATTTTATTTTGTTTTCACAAGAAATCCAATAATAATACCGAAAAGACTGAGAGAAAAGGATTTACGAACAAAACTATTATTAAATAAGTTTTTTTTGGTTTTCTCAGTGTTTTTCAATTCTGTGCTCCTTTTGTTGTGTAGGTGTTTAATATCAAACAAATCATTATTTGAATACAAATTTTTTCCTAAATATAACCCTTCCCTTAATTGAGGTACAAAATAGGGTATACCCACTATTTGACTGGAAATCTATTGAAAAGCCTTTGAGTTATACCTTAAGTATACCTTAAAAGCTATAATCACTTGAATTTCTATTACCAAAGAATTTGAGGCAAAAGTATTGAACAAAATTTTTTGCATATTTTATGAGAAGAGATGAAAAAACTTCTCAAATCTTTTTCCTCCTTCTTCTCAAATCTGAGGGACTTTTTGAATGAATAAATTCAAAACTATTTTCAAGTGATAGTCATTCAAATGGTTGGGAAAGTATATCGTATTTAATGCACTGATAAATCTGGCAATCGGTATATGACTCATACCTGTCCTCTCAGCCATCAAACACATGCACTCGTATTCGAGTTATAATAAGAAAAATCAAGTTTTGATTCATATATCACTCAAATATAAGAATATATTTTTTGTATAAAAATCTATAAGTAATGTATAATTTGAGGTCAATATTATATATTTGAGGCACACCACAGGTTTCCTATTCCTGTGCACAAGGAATACACAGACTATTATTATTCATGACTTCGCCAGTACTGAGCGCACAGTTCTCTGACTCTATTTTTGAATATAATTTCTTTTAAAAAGAAATATATGAATGAGTTATGTATTGAAGTGAAGGCATAAATCATTTACAGACCAGTGCTTTATATTTGATATCAAACAACGATATGTGTATTAAAATCAATGCCAAAAAACGTCTCGTAGTTTTGTATTCTGTGCTCTTTTATGGAGAAGTCATAGAAAACTGAGATAACAAATGCTGTGCAAAAAGAAAAGTTAATGAATTGTGAAGACATTAGGAGTGGTCTCCAAAATCAATGCAAATATAGATTTTGATTAACTATTCGTTTAATTTATTTTTAGTTTGAGATTCAAATCTCAAACAGTGTTTTATAGATTGCCTTTTTTCAGTGCTCTGTGTTTTGCTTTTTGCAAGTTTACAAATTTTTCGCACTAAAAAACTTATCTATCAAATGGAGTGTTTGTTATGGAGTGTTAAGTGAATGACTTTTCTCTCCCATAGATTTCAATAGATTTTGATTGAATTCATGAATTATTCAGGGAATCAGAGAACTGTTTAAAATATTGAATAATTGAATTCCTGGTACTTCTCATTTCAATTGCCAATTGAAATGATATAATCAGAAATACTTTTTAGATATAAATTTTTGAATTTAAAATTTTTTTCACTCAACTCGTTCTCTCTCTCTCTCTCTCTCTCTCTCCCAAAGAAAATCATACTTTGAATACAGAATTGAAATTATAATTCACATGAGTTTCAAATAATTTGAATAAAAGTTATTTTGCATTGAATTTCAATTATTTCTTATTTATTATAACATTTGAATGAATCAAATGATATATAAGTTTAGAGTGAAATACATTTTCAAAATATAATCACATTTTTTGGGCGAAAACTTTGATATAAATCTAAACTTTAATTTGATTTTCTTCAGCAAAGCACTGGTATATCAATATATGATAGTCTGGTGTAGCGCACAGACATCCGATGTGATGAATGAAGGGATGGACTCAATTGAAAGTCATATTCAAATTCCCATTCAATTCATCACAAGTTTTACGAAAGAAAACAATTTTTTTCATTACTTTTTCAGAAAGACTTGAGTTTCAAAGTCTTCAATCAAAGCACAGAATAATTGTTTTCTTAACTAAAAGTTTTTCTAAAAGTTTTTGTAAAACAAAAACAAAAACTGAATACAAGAGACAGAGTTTTAATTAAGGGAAGGGATGGGAACGGAATGAAAAAAATAAGAAACTTTTTGTTACATACAGTGAACTATCAGTTGTTTAGCTCCGGACACACGGCTGGCGTTGGCGGCGCCGTTGTATCCCTGACAGGAGTAGTTCCCCGCCTGAGTACGAGACACGTTAGACATGACCAGAGTGTCGGCCGACTGTCCATCTGTTGGGTCGCCATAAGTTGTGTCGACTAACGCTCCGTTGAGAAACCAGTGGACAACCGACAGTTGTCTGGGATTTCCTTCGACTGTCAAACACCGGAGCCGTACGATAGACGTCGACGACTCGACCACAACATACGGATCCAGTTCTATGGTAACCACCGGCGGATCTGTCAGTCAAAGTCAATAGAGAGGACAGAATAAGAGGAGAGAGTAATACTAATCCCAATCAACGCATAAATGAATATGAAATCCGATATTTGATTCAAAGCCCAAAAAGACTTTTTATTTATATATTTATTTTCTGTTGAATGACATGAATAGTCATTATCTATAAGAGAAGTGTATATACGTATAAAAGTATATATTTCCAGAGGACTGGATGAGGGACTTACACCATCACCGACTGAACAGATGTGTTGATAATCAATATTTATAAACAAATTTTTAGCGAAAATGAGTTTATATTATATAATATATTTATTTGAAGTAAATTCTGCACTAAATCTATAGATCTATTAATTCTATAAATATTTTTGTATATGATGTGCAACAGAGCGGAGGGGGGAAGGGGTCGCTATAGAGGGGATATTAAAAATAGGACTTACACGTGACCTGGAGCTCCGTGTATGTGATGGAGTTGCCTTTGCCGAACGCATTCTTGAGATGACAGCTATACCTCGCGCTGTCATTCCTATTAATATTATTAATAGTGAGGGTCGGTATTCCCCGTACATCTGTTCCGGTGTTAATCTTGTTTTTTGTCAACTTATTCCAGTTTAATGGCTGTCCGTCTTTATACCAAACAATTTCTGTCACATTCGGGGGATTGGCGTCAAAAGTGCACCACATCTGCAAAGATGACGACTCGTTCACAGCTATGGCACCGACCGGTTGAATGGACACCGCAGGCGGGTCTGCAATGATTGAACAGGGAGAAAAATAACATTATTCTAAGTGTTTTAGACAACATTTGTTTGCTTGGGAATGACCATGGTCATCCCACGAAAAAACATTTTAGCCTATTCAAATTCAGCATTGAACATAAATTGATATAGTTGTGTTTTAGCTTGTTTAGAATTTAAATTGACTTGTTATTTTTACTGTGGTACGTTGAGATTTTTATCATGATAGGTTTTTAAAAGAGTACGCTTTTGATGCTTTGGTTACCCCCACTCTTTATGGACACCTCTATTATACAACACTCTGTGCGACACTTTTCTGGGTCTGGCTTTCACTCTGACTCTGATGTCTGTATGTATTTGCTCTGCACTGACATTGATATGGAAACCGATTGGTTTTGATGGAGGGGACAGACATTTGTATCGCTTAAGGAGAGGGAGAGAAGAGGAGACACACATATTAAGGGATGTGTGAGAGTGAGTGTTAGTCCTCCTGAGCTGAGGACCACAATATTTGTCACACAAGTGATAGTATGTCAACACTGAGTGTGCAATGAGTCGAATGTGAGTACAAAACGTATAGATATATATCAACTGATGTATTGCGAGATCAGTTTTTTTGGGGTTCAGACGACTAAAAAAGAAAAACACAACACTTTAATGAACACAACATATCTGTTCCCATCCCTTATTCCGAGTGTTAGCCTCGGCTCTGATGCGTGTGGTGTGAGCTCTGACTTAACGAATAATAAATATCTTTTTGAAAGGTTTATCACCTCTTCTGGTGTTTCTCAGAATGAAATTTATTTGAATTTAAGCGAAAAACACTGTTTTTTGAAGAATATTCCGAAAATAATTTCAATTCATTTTATTTTCGATCACTTTTTCCTCTGACTCTTTAGTTTGAGAAAAAATATACAGACTTTTGACTGAAAACTAATTTATTTCATGTGTTTTCCCCCAATACTTGTGGTTAACTTTCCGACGGAGCCTATGATTGGTTTGTGTGACAAAACTATTTGGGAATAAATGACGAAAATATATATTCCGACGAAAAACTCATTGATTCGCAAATAATATTTTATTCAAAAGACTTTATATTATAAGAGCGAAGAGTAATAGAGAGGAGAGACTGAAGAAGAAGAAAAAAATTGGAAGACATTCACAAAAGAAGTGATTAATTTTGTTCCCTAAAGACAGCAACAGTTCAGACTCTTAAATGTCAAACGCCTAAGAAGTGCCTATCGTTTCATCTATGGATGTGTTGTCTTTCAGGATATCTGCTGAGGGAAAGGGAGGGACGCGTCTAAAAAACTCGACGATCGATAGCACACATAAACTGATTATAAAATTGTTTAAAATTCTTCTTCAGAACTGGTATTCAATAGTCAAACAAAAAAGAGTTTGAATTTTATGTACAAAAAAAATGAGAGTTTTATAATTAAACTGATATTTGGTTTTCATTCCTCAAAGTCAATGGGAAAACAGTTTTTCATTCTTTCCTTAAATTGAATGAAATTTCAGTTCAATCGATGGACGCAATGAATGCAATGAATGGTTAAAACCAATACTTTTCAGTACTTTATTTGTATTGTGTGTCGCAATTGGAAGAGTATGTGTTGTTTTCGGTATAATTAAATCAATTCTGTGCTGCAGTCGTTCACATGAGTTGTTACACATGAAACTCATTGAAACGGTTTTCAGCGAAAAATCAGTGCAAATGTTAGACACTATTCTCTCCGCGAGTGAAGAGATTTTCAATAAATTTCAGGAATTAATTGAATTATTTTTTCGCTGAAAACCGTTTCCTTACGAATCAGTAAACCTTTCGTTTGCTGAACACATCCACGAATGTAATGCCCGACTAAAGTCGTAACCCATTCCTCCTATGAGTCTGTGAGCCACCAGACGATAGATCATTGCCTCGTATATTGAGAGCACAACCCGATAGCTACTCCGCCCGCGCTCTGGCTGTTCAGTTCACTCTTTATACTTATATCACAATCCCTTTCCAACTAAACAATTGCTCGGAGTGTGAGTGCACTGGAACTGTAGTTTTGCCGAACCATTGATTCATAAATCAAAAGCTGAAAATGTTTTGCATATTATGTTATGCTATGGTTTTATGGCAGACAGAGTAATGAGAGCACAGAACCATTGAGAGGACTGGTATATGGTGTCGGAGGAGAGGGTGGATGAGTGCGGGCAAACAAATTTGAAGAGTCGTTCAGACATTTGGCTTTCATTTAATATTGAAAACAATAATAATAAGAACCGAAACGACAGATAAAAATAGAGAATACAATAAAAATTGGATATAAATAAAGAGCTGAAGAAAAGTGTATTTTTTGCCTCAAATGCAATGCACTCAACACTAATAGTAATAATATTCACTGTTTTGCCTAAAATATGTCTTTCCTTTCAGTCTTATGGAAGTGTAGTTCCATTTCGCTGTCAGTTACGGATCAGATCAGAGGTTGGGTTAAAGCAAGAACTGAATGAAGAGAGTGGGAGAGGGAGGGAGGGAGAGAGAGAGAGAGATGAGTGAAAGTACCAAAACTCCTAACATATTGACAGCCGAAGAGAAAAACAAAGAAAATAAGATTTTGTACAAAATCTGAGACACATTTTAGATGTGACTCTTCTTTCTTCACTCACTTAGAGTCCGTTCCCTTTTATTTTTTTAGCACAGAATATAAGAGACTATTTTGTTGAGACACTCGTTCAGTCACTTTTGCAATGAATTTGATTCAATTTTCTCGAATCTCAATCTCTTAGCCATCAGTTTGAGTCAGTGTCTGTTCACATCATGTGACGGCACCGGCAGTTGAAGTATGGCGTAAGGCTGAGCACAGCCCGCGAGCGAACAAATACTTTTCATCCGATAAAAGACTATCAGATTTTGAACAGTTTTTTACGTCTTTTGTACTTAAAGTTGAGGCAAAATGTTTGATACGAATTGATTGGATTGTGAAGAATGAGACGATGAAGACATCAAACAATTTATTCCCCGATCATTCATCTCATTCATCGATTGCAAGAGCCTTTTATTTTGTGTCCAAAAAAGTATAGTTCATATTCAACGACAAACTACTCACTCAAATGAAATTCAATTCATCTCATAATTAGGCTCTCATTCAATAGATTTGAAATATATTTTCCATTGATATTAAAGCTCTTACATTAGAGCACAGAATAATTTATTGAATCGCATGTCTGTCCTTTTGGTAACAAATATTTTAATCTTGGTTTTGATGTTTTACTGATTGAAGATTTTAGTCTATATTTTCTGATGGAATTCCTTTCATATTCTGAGTTATTTTATTCATATTTTTCTTGAAAAACATATTTTACTTTACATAAGATATACGAAGAGATCATTCTTATGGAGCGCAACAAGAATTCCGTGCCTTATCTAAAACGGATGTCTTTCCCTTATTCTGTTGCCATTCAGAGGACAAACTTGTATTGCATTATAATATTTGCTGTCTTTTTATTCTGAGCTGACATCCAATGCATTTAGTGGTTCGTCAACTGATTTATCAGATTTTCGTCTCTATTTTTTTCGCTTAAAAAAAACTTTTTTGACGCAAAAATTATTCACTAATGATATGAGTGTTTCGTATATAAAGTCATAATTTTCTTTTGCTTTGAGTTTAAGAAATGATTTTTCGTCGGAAATGATTGCAAGTGTTGTGAACTCAGAAATAGAAATATTTTTAGAGGAATGGCATCAAAACGATGAAATATATTCTTCATATCTATCTCTTTGATCAATAAATTAATAATTTAGAGACAAAGTTGAAGCATATCTATCAGAGAGAGAGAGAGAGAGAGAGAGAGAGAGAGAGAGAGAGCTATTTGTATTTACGACTTTTGAAAATATGTATTTATATTATCTTAATGTCTGTCCCCTCAGTCTAAAAGAGGCTTAAGTTTTCTCAAATTGAATGCTCTTTAAATATTTTCTGACTCTTTACTCAATATTTTTCATATTCTGAGAGCAATATTCAAAATGCATTCACAAAATTAGTCTCAAAGAAAAGGGATATAAATATTTGTCTCTGTTTTTAGAGTCAAAACACTATAAAACTTTTGGTTATAATCAAAATTTTTGGACTCAAATCGGATTTTTGTTTTCTCAGACAAAATGTATTTCTAACGAATCAAATGAAAAAATAAAACAAAAATTTTTGTCTAAAAATCATAAATCATTTGACGACAAAATGAAAACATAAAATAGAGTCACAAAAACGTTATGAAAATTATCGTATAATTTAAAATCAATACAATTTTTTTTAGTATTTTTTTGTGAATGCAATTGTGTTTCGCATTGAAAAAAAAACATTGCAATACATTAACATAATTATCAAAAACTATTATTTATGGCTCAGAATTGAATCCCAAACGCAAAACCAAATGGCATTTCTCTTTATCGGAGTTAGGAATCGAAACGACAAAAACTGTATATAAATTCTTATAATAAATGGCTTTTATTTTCTCGTCTTTAATATACTATTTGATTGTCTGATAGTGAGTCTCGACTTTTGCCACTCTTTAGATATAATATTGGCTTCAGGTCTGTTAGGGACCGGCCATTAATGGTGTAAGACATGCAATTGACTGCTTGGGGAGAGAGAGAGAGAGAGGGAAGGAGAGAGAGATCCTTTGAATTTTGATTGGATTCTTGTCATTATTTTAGAGTTTTCCCCAAAATGTCTTCATTTCCATCAGAAGTTGGGATTAAGTGTCGACTAATAATAGCCCTCATAATAGACTCGATAGCGTAGAGTCCTTTCAAAGTGTATATTATATAACAAGTTATATAAGAAATGCCATTTTGTTTCCATTCAAATGCGATGCAAATACTGTTTGCGATTAGTCATTGCTTTTCGTAATAATCCCTTATTTGTGTCTCTAAGTGAATGTATTTTCCCCCCTCTATGTCGCCCCTATCTGTCCCTGTACTGTCTGTCCCTTTTCAATATAAAACTGATCAAGTTGAAATTTGTTTCTCTGTGTTTTCATATCGAGTCAAACATTCATTTATCAAATGAAATCATATTTTATTCATAACGTCAGTTGAAGTCAGACTTGAAATCAAGTTTTTTTGTATCGAAGGATAAAAATCTAAAGAATTTTTTTATTTCATTGTTTTTCGAGTAAAACATCAAAATATTTGCTTAAAAGACAAGAAAAAAATGTAATAATATTTCGTAAAATATTTTTATTTATTTTATTTCTGTCCTTTCAATTGAACTGATATTTGAGTTCATATTCTCTGCTAATCTATAATCGATTTTATCGTTTCTATTGTTTTCTGTTCTCTCTCTTTGAGAGCAAGACTTACATCAGAACTACTGAATGGCTATTCATTTGTTGTTCATTAGGTATAAGAAACAAAATATATAACAATTGAGAGTAAAAATAGTTCACAAAAATAATATCAAATAGAAAAATAGATTTGCTGATGATCAGGGTCATATTGGATGTGAAATTATAGATTAAACAATCATTAGGTTTATATTGGAAAGAGAGGGAAAAGTCATTTACCGTTCGTTTAGTGTTAACATATGCCTGTGTTTTGGTGTAGGAAATCCCCCGAAAGTAAAAACAAAATGAAATTTTTCGCTCAGAATATAAAGGAAATTGATTTCTCCCTCTCTTCTGATCGGAAAAACAAATAATTTTTGTCCAAAATTATAATAAAAATAAAATTTTTGGGACCGTTTTGTCCGCTTTTCTCTCCTCCCTCTCCATCCCTCTCTTCGTTGAAAAATTATAACAATTTGTTCTTCACTTACAAAATGACACTTTGGATGAGCTTTAAGTGTAAATTGAATTATAAAACTCACGAAATATTCAGATTATGTGCGAAAAAAATGCTTAAATAAAAAAGTGTTTTATGTGTTTTGCGAAACATTTTTCAGTAGCCTTTCGTTTGAATGACTTTTTCACTATATTTTGTTGTAAAAGTGTTTTTCGCCTCAAAAATAATAGTCAAATGAATTGCTTTACAAAAACCTTCGGATTATTTCCAGATTTGAATCCAATTTTCGTTTTAATACAATATTTTTTTTGTCGACAAATATTTTATGACTTATTTTTTTCGAGTGAAGACAGAAATTGTTTTTATTACAGAAATTAACTAAACGTTTAGCCATTGATTTCAAGACCAATGCTCTCATAAAGTGATTGAAAACATCATTCATTCAGTTGTCAACTGCCTTTAGTGTCGGGCCCCTAATCCTCAGAGTGCTGTCCATTTGTTAGCGAAAGAGCCCTTCAAGTGATAGAAAACCGATTTTGGAAATATTTTTCTCACAAATAGTGTTCAGAAATCGATAAATACTTATATATATCTCGATATGAATATGCGATCCATATATTAATATAACGGAAAAATTCATTTGATATCAAAATTACAAAAACTGTTTTCCCATTGAATTGTCTGAAGTGTGAGCCGACAGTCAATAGCACCCGACACTCGAATATTGCAGTTATGTCTCTGGAAATCCCATCCCTCGTAACAAATATTAGTCCTGTGCTCTCCTATTGAATGAGTAGTTCCTCTCATTCAATGTTCTTCGAGTGCTTTTGTGTCCGAAATATTATTTGACTACAATTTTAGTAATTATTTTCTCATTTTATTGAATGAAATCCAATAATTTTGTTGAAAAAAACTCATCTTTCAATTGATTGGAAAAATTCAAATCTAAATAATTGATAAACTTTTCGATGATTTTTGTGATAATTATATTTTGGGTTTGAGATTGAAATCACGTGAATCAGAGTCGGACTTAAATTGAAGGAAAGCCAACAAAATATAAGTAAAAACTTTTTATTTTATTTTAATATTTGTTTCTTTCGTTTCTCTCTAAACATTTCAGTCAAACGAAGGGAACGGAAGAAAAAAATGTTATAAAAAGTCAAAATCAGACAAAAAATAACTGAATTTTCTATTCATTCAAAATGTTTTGATAAAAAAAATCCAAACGACTTAAGACTTATTCTGTGCTTTCAAAAACATTTCCTATGATTTGTGTGTTTTGTTTGTTTGATAAGAAAAATCACAAAACGATTACTAATATTGGAGTACAAAATGAATGGCAAACGAATAAAATCGCAATTATTTTCACACAATTGTGTGCTACCGGACAAAGAGCACAGCACTATTGGTGCAGTGGTCTATCCCTTCAGCAAAACATGTCACACACAACGGGATCAGTGAAAAGGGAAAGACTGCGTGACTCTAATATACGATCCAAAAAATTGTTAGACAATTATTGATTGTATTTCTTTAATTATAATTAATGCTCAGGAAATTCATACCATGTTTTGCCTCAAAGCCAATGGGTTTGGCCTTCCTTTTGGCTCAGAATACTGAGGAACAGAATAACTGTATATGATATGAATTTTTGGTATCATTTTATTGTTAACTCATTTCTTTTGATTAATCATTAGTTGACAGAAAACAGAATAAATTTTTCCAACAGAATAATAGCACCGCAACCAAAAAAACCAACAAGAACAAATTTCTCAATTAGCCTGATTATTCTGGAAAAAGTGATATATCCAACGCGTCCAAATTATGTCAAATTTTGCTTCTTGATAAATGTCTGAATCATCTGATTTTAATGATTACAATAGAAATAAAATAATAATAAAAAACATATTTTCAGTGATTTTTAATAGTAATAAAAATTCAGATAATTTTCTATGAGTTATAAGAATAATGTTAAGCATTATTTGGTTATAATTTTTATTTTATTTTTAAGTTTATTTCTGAACATTAGATGAGAAAAGATTTCTCCCAAAGAATAGGGAAATGAATTGATTTAATAAAATTGTGGACTCCTTTTGAAACGTCTCAATACAACTGTAATATTAATGTCTGATAAAAATGAGGGCTAAAGAAGAATAAGAAGAATAATTTTTTTGGTTTCAATTTAATTGAAGAAAAATTTTATCTATTGTTAAGACATTTGTCTCATAGTCTTAAGAAATTGTATATCTTTTTAATGCAATGGAAACTAAAAACCACTCTTTTCTTCTCAAAGAGAAAAAAATCATATTTTATGTAATAAAAGGACAGAATAGGGAAGAAAATATCGGTCGACGTGATTGAGGGGTAAGTGCGCGGGTAATATAGTAATCAATATGTATTTGTGTCATACAATTTCAATCCAAAATAACGCCCACTTTTATGGAAAGTACAGAAATTTATGTGAATTTTATTCCCATTGTATTGAGAAATGAAAATGTGATTCAATATAACGAATAAAAATTTCTGTTATCCATAAAAAACCAATATTTTGTTTAGACATAAAACTCATAAAAATAAGGGGTTTCAACATTGCATTGAAATATTACATATCCTGATTAAAATGGTGGATGATGATCATGGTGAACTCACTTTTGGATCAATGCTTATTTCAAAGAGGATTTAATTCTTATGTAAAATACATATAATTTTTCGCATCAAATGATTCGCAAATTTAGATGTTTTTTATGGCAATAAAAAGCGAACCGAAAAACTGATGAAAAGATTTTTCAACTGAATTGTAATATAACTGAACCGAAAATCTCATACCAGAGCTTATAAGTAGTGCTGAAAAAAAACTCTGGGTTTTTGTTGCAAAGAATAGACAGATATTGAGGAATGAGTTGAATGAAGAAAAAAAATTGCATTTCATTCGGATTTTCAGTTATTTTCGTCCAATTCTGTTGCGATTCAATACATTTGAAAAGATTTTTAGAGGAAATCAAATAAAAAATATACTGTTTTTCAATAGAATATAAAAATTTAACTTTTCTTCAGATAAACGAAAAAAATAATATATAATTGAATTCGAGATTAAACTCAAGAATATTCTGGAATAACGAATCAATATTATGATAGAATTTAACAAGATAATTTACCCATTCAAGCGTGAAATCCTCTTAAAAAACTTTTTCAAACTAATTTATTTGAACTTGTTACTTCACAAAAGATGTAAATCAAAGCCAAACAATTAATTATTTCAATTTTCTTGGTATTAATGATTGAATTTCTTAATTAGATTTCAGAAGAAAATTATCTCAAGTTTTGGCGAAACGTCAGAAACTGTTTGTTATTATCAAAAGAAAAGGAGTTTTTGCGTTATTTTTGAAAAAACTGTTTCAATGGATAACGGGATCTGTTTTTTGTCTTATAAGCACTTCTCGAGTGATTCACATCACTTGAAAACCTCTGAAAATAACATAATTTTGTGTAAAACTTGTCTCAACTTCTTAGGGATCGACAGCCAAAACAAAAACAACACTTCTCTCGCGGATCAGTTAAAGACAGTTTTGGAACACCACAAGAGGAAGGCATTCGGCAGATAACATGTCTATCCTTCCGATAAGAGTCAGAGATTGGAGTCAATCCTTTTCAGAGGAAAAAGTATTTTCGCAATACTTTTGGGTCGACTTCTCGTCAATGAAAGTGCAATAATAGAGGGGAAAGACATTCAAAATATTTCTATATTTAAGTCTTTTGTCAGAGAAATGCTGTCATATTTTTCTGGAGGGGGAGAACCTCTTCCAGGGATAGTATTTATCATAAAACTGTTGTTTACTACAGAGACTGACAAACAGTTTTCTCCTCGTTATAATCGTATGACATTTTATTCACACATATTTTGCTGGCCTTTCCCCTCAAGAGCTGAAAATATCTATTCTCTGAAAATCAATATTTGGCCCAAAAATTGCTCCAAAAATACCATTAATTTTGGGCCCAAAACGAAGTCAAACAGAAATTTGTTTTCCAAATATTTAAACCAATTAATGATTTTCTAATTTTATTTAAGAGTTTTGACTCAATTTTCAAATCAATTTAATGAATAGTTTGTCGTTTGAGACAACAAAAAATTTTGTCAAATTATATGCATTTGTCGTCAATCGAAGTGAATCTTAAGATTAATTAAAAGTGTTTTATGTTTTTGATTTGAAAAATGATAGCAAAACGAAACAAATTTTTCAATAAATCATTGGTTTGTCTGACGTTTTAATTAATTAATTCATTGAATGAATGTTTGAATTCTAGGAAAAACTTCTTCATCTTCCTCTTCGGATGGCAATAGACTTATCGACAAATCTATTGAACCATTTGTTGTAGTGATTGGTGTATAAGACATCAATCATTTCCCGAAGGGATGTCTTTTTGTTTCTTGAGTCAAATCTTTGCATTACTTTATCTTTTCGTTTGGTTTTTTGTTTTGATCGCACGAATCGATTCATCTATTCATCAATCAATTCAATAAAATTTATACGAATTTTCATATATATTATAGTCTGGAGGACAGCATATCATATAATTTTTTTGCTGCTCTCGAGAACTGAGAACCCGATCCTCAGAACTGATAGCAAATGAATTGAAGAGAAATGCAAACAGACTTCGGGTCTAAAGATAGTCATAGGATATTGAGTTCAGAGTCATACGAAAAAAAGTGATGAATTATTGCGTGAAAATTTTGAATTAAGCTAGGTGACATAAAACTATGCATCGCACAGCACCCTCCGGTTATAAAATATACCTCACATTTTATGTATTGAGAGCACAGAATTCGCTGGGCTTTCAATAAATTAATTGAATTTTGCTTTTTTAGCCTTCAGTCAATTCCTTGTTAAACATTTGTCTCATAGTTTTCATATGATTTTAATACTCTGTACTCCTATTTGAGTAGATATTTGTCGCACAGAATATATCATAAATTATTCTGTGCTCTGGAAAGCGAGTCGCGGAGCAAATGAGACCTCATTTTCAGCAAACGATACAATTATTGAATACCATTCCAATCGTTACAAACACAGAAAGTGCTCTTCAATAGAGTGAGAGCACAGCACAACATTTATCGCTCCAAGTATTACAACCATCGCTTTTGATCCCCGATATTCTGTGCGGAAAAATTTTTGCTCTCATCTCATGGCCTAACCCTTAATGATGTGCTGATAAAGTGCTGATTATTTTTGAGCGATACCTTCAAAACCAGAGCCCAATCATTGGCTGTTAGGTTGTCGTCAGTGAATGAAATAATAATTAAAAATAATTTTTATGTTTAATGAAAAGTAAAGAAATTATTTGACACCAAAAATAGTGGACAAAAATTAATTGCTTTTAATTATCTGTTTAATTGATTTTTCTATGGGCTTAACAAAGAAAACAGATACCCTGATAACCCTATCTATAGGGATAGCCATCTAATAAATAGCCTGAATATTATTTACAAGTAATTTGTTTTTGAATTTTTGTGACTTATTTACCGAAAATCCACTGAAATTCTGTGAAAAATAATTTGATTCAAAAAAAATGTGAAATCCCTAAACATTTTGTTTTAAAATAAAATTTGAATTTTATTTTGAATTTCAAGGATTTAATGCACAGTAAAAAAAATTCTGGGATTTCTGTTGAGAGTACTGTTTTGAGTGACGGCACGTGTTGTGTAGAGCACAGCACTCCGTTCGACATAAGTCTTGGCCCCAAAAAAATTAGTTATTGTTATTCAAAGATATTTAGACATAAAATCATTGATCAAAAGACAAGAGAGAAAACACTATAATTATATGTCATATGAAATGTTGAATAGAAAATGGATTTTCTTCACAACATTTCAATTAAATATTCGTTTTTATTGAATACTTTTCGCATATTTTTGTTACTCAAAAGAGACGGTTGTATTAGAAGACAACCAAAATAATAGTAATTCTTATTCTGAAAATTGAATTTCACAATAAGAAGAGAACAGAATAATAATAGGCAGAGGAATACCATATAATAATCCTAATGAATGAATTTCGTGAAGACATTTCTCCTTTTCCTTTGGCATTAATACCCGTTTCCCCTATTATTCATGTCGTCTCCCAATTCAATAGATATTTCTCTTCGCAAATATATTATACTCATATATATACGAATTTGTATATAATATATGACTAATATATAAGATGTTTATAATTGTGTCTAATTTGTTGTGCGATAAAATACAAGTCCTGTTCCCCGACTCACTATAACCCATAAGGAATAATAGATTAAGTATTTCTCCGCACGTAATGTCGTATATGTAGTGAATATATTATTAATATATAGAAAAATATTTTTATTAATGGCCAACAAAATTGTCACATAAAGAGCACTCTTTGGTATACCTGTGCCACCAAAATGTCAGTACAAAGCGATGAACTCTTTTGTTTAAAAATGTATGAAAAGTTTTAAGGAATTTAATAAACAGTTTTCTACTTTTGTATTGAATAAAATGTATAGAAATTATATACAATTTTTTTTGTTGGACTCCATCTGACTGTCCATCAAATCGATCGATAAAATCAATAGCAATGAAAGGATTAAATGTAATGAAAAATACATGTTTTGTGTGATTAGATTAAAGGGACCCAAAATTATGTGGTTTTGATGTCATACCAACTGAAAGGTCTTCTGGAATAACATCTGACAAATAATTTCATTCAGAAGAGGAATGGTATGAGAAGTCAGTGACAAACACAGAGAGAAAAGGCTTATATATTAGTCTATTATTTGGGAAGTAATGTATGAAACGGTTGGCAACACATATAAAAACATTTGATGCGTTAGTATCGCGACATTCGCTCAGAATATTTGTCTGACTATTCATTAAGAATGGAAGAGAAAAATTTTATGCCCTAATTGTGTGACCAAATATCTTTATATTGATTATTAGTAGAGCCCTGTCCTCTACACTCTTGTCCATTGATGAGATGGACGACTACTCAAAACCAATTGCAAACATAAATGGGTTTTTACGATCAAAAATGTTTTTATCGTCTATTGTCTGCACTAAAAGCCTATCAAAAAATTTGTCGTCAAATCATTTGAAATGAATTGTGGTCTTCAAAAGTATTCGGTAATCAAATATTTCAAATAATATTCTGCTCTGTTGTCTAATATTATTTTTGTTCTTGTTCCATTTCATAGGAAAATGAAATTCTTGTTAATGTAATGAAAACCTGATATCCAGTTCCTTTTTTTTAAGTAGTTTTAATGGTTTTGCAAAGGCTTTGAAATCCAAACTGACTTTTGGCTGAATTATTGATAATTTTTTTTTCTTCAAAAGTCATTTCGAGTCTAAATCCAGACTATTCTTAGGATAGGGATTAAGAAACGAATCTTTCTCTCCCTTTCCCCTCCTCTGAGTTTTTTTGTTTACTTTTTGATGGTTTTCCTCTATTTTTTGATAATCAGCTAAACCTTTATTTTTGAGCACAGCTTCTGTTTGGAGAGAAAACCTTTCATTTGATTCAGTGCTCGAAAAAAAAAATCTCAAACAAAGTCTAAAATCTCTGAAAAAAATGAAAAGAAGTGATAAATGAAAGAAAAAATTTCATTAATTATGTGTTTTTTTGGCAATAATTCTGGAAAATGGTAGCTCAGGATCGATAGGACATCAATATTTTGGTACAATTTATCAAAATGTCGTTTAGAGTTAGGGTTTGTATAAAAAAATATTAATCAAAAACATTGTTTTGTAGGAAATATTTTTCTCTCCGCTTTCTCTCAGATTTTCTTTACATAAAAATTCAATTCAAAGCCAAAAAAATCGAAAGGAATTCCTTTGAAATAAAATGAAAAAAATTCAGAAAAAGATGAAAAAATTAAATTTCAAAAATCAAATTAAAAATTCGTATTTCAATGAAAGGGAAGGATAGGAGAGAGAAAAGTTCATCCAATCCTTCAATTGAATGAATTGCATTCAAACCCTACTTTTCATGACTTTTATGAAATATGAAGTTCACTGAAAACACTCTTAAATGGCCACAAAATAAGCGATTATTTTGTATTTCGTTTGGGATATAATCAACTGCTGAACATCTGAGAGAGAGGGTCGTCCCCCACATTCATGCTTTCCCTCAACACATTAATATGTGGCTAAATCATAGACTAATACCAAGATATAAATGCATTAAATCTCAGGTGAATTCCGTTGACATCCAATTTCGATGGCCTCTGAATGCTTTGGGAAAGGGAGAGGACCTCTTAATGAAGGCTCAAACAGTTTATCGCTGAGCAAAACGCCAGATACGAGTCGTGCCCTCGACGTGCCATTACCTCAACAAAGCGCAGGCATTGAGAGAGAGATGGAGAGGGAGTCTATTGCTAACAATGAATGAATGGCTGAGCTCTGAATACTCTGCGTCTATCAGTGATAGACATTCATTCAATCTATGGATTCGTTACGGACTGTAATACTGTTATACTGAGAGCTCCTGTGTGTGAGGGACAGACTGTGACTGATCGCCCCTTTTTAATGTTAATCACGCGTTTTGGTAGTCACTGGCCGTAAAACATGCGAAAATCCGATACAAGGAATGGAGGGGACAGACACTCACTCATCTCTCTTACCCACAAAGAGGAACACCAATTATTGATTGGATTTTGGGTTTAAAGAAAAAACTGATTTATTTTTGGCATAAAAATGAATCATAACTTCAAAACTGAAGCCAAAGAGTCAGTGAAATATGAATTCAATGTCTGAACCCAAAAGTCATTTGTATTGGAAGTGATTTTTCTATAACTTTGAAATTATATCCCATTAGAAGTTTTATGGCACAGCATATAATATACCAGAGTTTATAATAATAAGCATAAAAAATGGTCTGAAATCAAAGTAATTGTCTTTTGGAGCCGAAAATAGTCTCGAAGTCCATAATATTTTTTTTCGTATATTTTTATATAAATTTTTATTTTTTTGGATATTCTTCTGAACTATTATTTAGTATTTTTCTTCAGTTTATTATCTATTCCTCTGATTCTCGTTAATAGTTATGTATTTTATGCCATTCGTTGAGAAAAAAAATAATAATAAAAAGTCTATAATAATGTCAAAGCAATCGGAATAAAGACATTAATGGCTGAGCAAAACACAGACACGAAGGGACAGGGAATAGTGAAATAAAAATTGAATCAAACAAATAATATATTGAATTGTATTGTCGTTACGCAAACTTATTATTATTATTATCTGCACGAGAAATGAATTGGACAGACATGAGAGTCAGTCCTCCTCAAGAAGAAAAACAAGAGCACAGAATATATTTCTCATAAACATGAATAGTGTTGATATTTCTACATAATTGAGAGCCGTATATAATAACAGACATTCCTCTTATCAGAGAAAGTGTTTGCAGACAAAGTGTTGTATAAGAAATGCAAAAATGAATAACAGATTGAATTCGCAAAGAAATATCGTTAGAGTAAAGGGATAGCAATGAGTTGTCATGACTTACACAAGACTTGAAGATGTATTCCTTGAAGTAATGGCACTTCATTACGGCTTCGCAACACTTGATTGGATCCCTTGCAGAAGAAGTCTCCGCTGTGGTCATGACGTGAGGCGATGAACACTAGTGTCGACGAAGTCCTGTTCAGACAAAGGGGAGCAGACATTTAGTTGACTAATGGGCTGACAGACAGTCGGTTTGTTAAACAATTGTTTGAAATAATTTTCTATTCATTTGAAGCCATAATTTCTTTTACTATTCTGTGATTATATTCACTACTCTATTGAAATAGATTTTTCAATGAATTCATTATTCTGTTCTCTATCTGAATGTCGTTCCCCACCACCGATAGGAAGAAATAATAGACTGCCGTAAAACGTTGGCACAGAATAAGTCATTCAGACCTCGCGATGAATGCATTCAATGAATGTATGAAAAAAACAAAAATAAAACATAACTTTAAATAAGAAAAAGTTATCTCATTTGGAGCCACTGTTTATGATGGCAGACAAAAACAGTCTCTCCCTGTTTTCCCCCTCCACCCGTTCCCCTCCAATATAAATACACATTATATTTTTTTGTCGACCAAATTGTTCGTCACATTTCATTAAACGTAAAATTCATTGAATTTTTATCTAAAAATGACTATAAATTAGAGTAAATTATGTGCGAAACGTAATTTGCTATTCAATATCGAGCCCTCATTTACTGCTGCAGTCGGAGAAGCCCTTTCCAGTATCGACCCCTTCCTCTGTCTCATGCAATACATATATTGCAGGCAATAAAAACTGTTGTAATCATTCATATAAAAATAAGCATGGTTGATTTGATCTTGCAGTCATAGAGGCAGAAATCATGCTTAATCAGCTAGATCCATTTATGAGTAACGATAAATAATCAACATCATAAATGAACTTTATCTAGATCATTCCAGACATTTAGTAGACTATATTTTTAATGGCAATAAGCAAGGTGACATTGTATTTTTTAAATACCTGTACGTTCCGTCGCTCATCAGATCAGTGCTGGCACTTGGATGTGGGGTAACCACTTCGGACCTGTTATACCAGGTTATGTTGGCCGCGGGTCGGGCGCCCTCCACACTGCAGGTCAGGGACACCATCTCTCCGGCGACCACTGCCTGAGTCGGTCCCCTGACCTTAAGCGACAGCGGCTTCACCTGAATGTCAAGTCTTATCCACTGGAAGAGTGGGGTAACCGTCGCGTTATTCCATACCCGGCACTCGAACTTCGCCCCCAAGTCGTGTCGGGTGGCAATGATTCTCATTGTTGAGGTCACTGTCGGTCCATCGTTTTCGTCATCCATGACAGTGGTCTTCGAGCGCATCGGTTTCGTGCCGTTCCACCACTTGACCTCCGGTAGCGGTCGGCCCCCACTCGACGAACACTCGAACACAATGGTAGAGCTCTCGGCGAAGGGACCGATTTGTTGCAACAGTTCATTGGTTTTAATAGTTTTGTTGTTATTATTATTATTACTATTCGTAAGAAATGGTGTGTTTTTGTTGAAATGTGTTATCGCGTGACCGTTGACTCGAATTATCGGATTTCCCGGTTTTACTGTAAAAAATAGTTCATAGGACACGACATTAGAGCACATCATAAGTAAGGTTTTTCATAAGAAAACTGTTTCCGATGTTTTTGTTTTGTTTCGGTTATCTTTTGTACTGAAAATTGTTTTTCATTCACTTATTTCTTATGTTTTTATCGTTTGTTTTGTTATTTGTTTTGAACAATAAATTTATATGAAATCTATTGAATCGACTTTAAGTTTACGGACTTTTATTCCGAATGAAAATCGATTTGACATTAAATATAATTTATTTGAATGAATATATACTGTGTTTTGCTTAGCCTTAAGTTGAATAACAGACTATTATATAAAGTGTTTTCTCATATATACTGTATATATATAAGTATTGTATATATGTGTGTATAGATATTGGGGTAATATTATTGACTGATTTTTATTGCTTTTATTGCCATTTGCTTCGATTCATAAGGAATATGACGTTTGGGAATATCGATACGAGAATATTCTTAGCACTGAATATGTGATACTTGTGTGCAATCAGTGCACAGTTAGCCCTAAGACACTCTGCGAAGGAGTGCCACTAATCTCTTTGGCTATAATAATGTCATGAATTGCAAGAATAAGCAGTTCTTTAGCGATATTGACAAACATTTGAGCGAGTGAGCAAGGTTGCGAATCATATGGCAATTAACCTGGGTTAATGTCTTCTTCTTCCTGGCGTTATATTATTTATTTGAATTGGTTTTGAATTGAATTCTTGTTTTCGTAATAAAAATTAAATATTGAGATAAAAAACTTAACTTCAGTTTTAAATATTCTTTTGAGGATTTGTTTCATTAAATAATAAAATTGTATTTCACTTCACTCTTGAGATATCAAAAGTCTTGGAGAGAGAGAGAGAGAGAGAGAGAGAGAGAGAGAGAGAGAGAGAGGCATAAAAATGAAGACAATTTCTCTGAGAATTGGTTTTGAAATGAAGTATAAAAATAAAGACAAAGTGAACACCGAATCAGAAAATAAAATATTCAAATAAAATGCCTGTAATTCAGGAAATAAAATATATTGTGAAGAACAGGCAATAAAGGAAAGGGTTTCCTCTCGCATAGCATAGCGAACAACAAGAATAAGAAGTGCTCTCGATATTGAAATTCTGATTTTTAAGGCATAAATTCGTCTGTCGTTAGATATTCAGCTCAAGTCTTGTTGTTTATATTCAAATTACTGGGGAATGGGAGTAAGGGAATGGTTGTGCGAAGAGTACCCGAATAACTCATTAAACACAGAGTCTTATGTCGAAGATTTTCAACCAAAATATAGTCTATTAATTCAGTTTTAAAAAAACAAAGGGAAGAGAGAAAACAAATGCAAACTAACAGTGAAAACACGATTTGGGCCGAAATATAATCAAATCTTTTTTCTCTGTCTTATACTTAACTATAAGAAAAAGAGTTTATGTTTTTCTCCTATATTTCAAAGCCTCTAAGATTTTGCTCCTTTTTATCCATTCCTAACACGACTTGTGCTCAAATTATAAACTTTTTTTGCATTTTTTTAGTTAGCATAAGAATGTGTTTGGTTTTGGGGAAGGGATCCCAAAAAACTCTTCAATGAAACTCTTCAATAGACATCTCGTTATTGAATAAGAAATCGTTGAACTCTTTTCATGTGATTAACGATTTGTTTAATGCTTTTTAAAACAAATCCTATTTTTCAGTAGACTTTTGAATATCGATTAGAGAATTATTAATTGTGTTTAAAAACATTTTTAAGTACTTTTTAAACACTAGTAATACAGGTATTTTGCAAGAGCATTACGTTTGTGAGTACTTCCCCTTTTAAATGTTGAGCTCACAACTCATACGCGTAGGAAAAGGCTTTGCATTTGATTAAAGTTTTGTGTTTTAATTAATGAGCGAAAAAAATACATTAAATTGTTTTAACATTTAAGTGGAAAAAATACAAAGTTTTCAAAAGTTTTTTTTTGTAATGAGTTTTCGGTAATTAATTTATTAATTAATGGAAACGAAAATTGTTTTTCAACGAAAAATTTTCTGACGAAAAAACTAATTCATTATTAATCTGTGGCTCAGAGGGACTGTGCGTTGTGTTTAAGGATGTGTTTGTAAGGAATTGTATGGCTTTCCTCTTTCTCTCTGACACATACTCTTATTATAGCAAATCCCAGTCCAGTGCTACTGTGAATAAGAGCACAGAATTAGATACCAAACAACTTATACCTGTATTTCACACCTAATTAATTGTACCATAAATTTATAAAAACCCAATTCCTATGCGAAATATAAATGTTATTCAAAGCTTATGCAGAGGAACGCACACACATGCTGTGCCGCTGCACAGGGTATTAGCCATACATTGTATGCAGAATACGATCGAAACCACAGAAAAATTTTCATTCATAGACTCTTTTTCTGCAATTCAATTGAGTTATTGTTTTTTCATTTCATTGAAATTCATTTCAAATGATTATTGTGTTGTCGGAGGAGTCGGTCGATAAAATGGATGTGTTTTGCATTTGAAAACAACAAGCAAAAAAAGTCTTTCTAATCGTATAGTTGTGCTTGTTTATAGTTACGCGCACAGAGCCATTAGCACTGCATTTAAAAAACTCATTAAAATGAGTGGAGAAGTGCGAAAAAATGGGTTCCCATTCGTGTATTGTCTCAGAGAATGACTGAATGAATGAATTTTTTTCAGTTTTGATGTTAGGATTGAATCATAAATTTTGAGCATAAAAATTGATGACACGATAAGAGCCAGTCATACAGTCATACAGTTTTTCTGCGAATAGCACAGCACAACACCTAAAACACCAGGCGATAGAGTTATGTCATCCATGAGATCGTAAATTATACGCGAAATTCAGACACAATTTTCAGTCTATGATAGACTATAGTATTCTGTTGTGTATTAAAAAAAATGAATACAAAAATAATGTCTGAAATTCTTAAATAAATATTCAAAAGATTTTTTTTTTGATTGAAACAAATATTGGATTCTTTGCGATAAGAAAAGCGCACAGAATATAAGCCCTTCTCTAATAACAATGAGATAAGGATTGAAAACCAAATATTAATTCAAATAAAGTGAAGAAAAAATAAATTGAATTCTTTGGATGTTTTATAAGAGAGAGAAAAGTCTCGACTCATCAGATAATTAGAGCACAAAAACATAGCTTTGATTTATGTATTCAACTATTCTGTGCCCTTTCTATCTGTCCTCTAAGTCTCAGTGTTTGTCTGTAATCGCGAGACAACACTTGACTGAATACTTTGGCTCAGAATAAGTTTTTTTCTTTCTTTCTCTTTATTATACAAATCAATCTTCAGTTTTAATTAAGAGCACAGAATAAGCAAATGTTTGGGCAATTGATAGTCAACGGTCTGCTACCCTGATATCTGAGGGGACAGGCATCCAATGATCCGTGTGCTGGGCTTAAGACAATTGGCACAATCAGAGCACAGAATGAGTTAAAATTCATTCAATTAGTTTCTGAACGAAGAGATAACTTGTCTTTAAATAAGATTAGAGACGAATAACGAAACGAAATGTAAATAAAATTAAAACACTTTTTGTTTTGTAACAGAAAAACAGTAAAACTGTTTAATGAAACGAAAGATAAGTTTTTTTTTGTTTCAACTTTTTTTTTCTTCCTATTCTTTTACCTAATCTTTTAATCGTGGAATAAATTACGGGAACAAAAATTCTGTGAAGAAATTTATTCCTGGAATTAATTTTTCATTTAATATCTCGAGAGATGTGATACACAAAACCCATTCCGAGTGTTAAACAAAAACATGAATTCATACGAAAATTCATTAATTAATTAATTTTTTAACGCTTTGAGTAAAATCTCTGAAAATAATTTGTTATTCAAATGAATTAATTCTTTGAATTCAAATGAATTGTATTTTTGTGTTAAGTGTTGTTTCAGTGGAAATAAAATAATTTAATCCAAAAAAAACAATTCATACCTAAAGTGTGAAGTCTTGTGTACGTAAGTGACGGACACTTCCCGTTGATGTTGGGTCGGGTGTACGTGACGTCACACTTGTATACCCCTTCGTCAACGATATCCAGAGAATTGATGGTCAGGTATGCGACTCCCGTTTTGTTGATAGTATCTGAACGGAAGTCGACTCTATTTTGTGCGTAAGTCTCGAAATCTCCCAAAACTTTTTTGTATGACTGGCTGTAGAGGAATACCCTCTGCCAGTCGTTCGACACGTTTTTAGTCCACGTTATGAAATATATATCACCGCAACCGAAGAGGTCTACTTCGCAAGGCATGGACGCGTCACCGCCGATGAAGTTGGCCACTGTGTGCACCCGTCCCTCTGCACAGAATAATCATTTTAATTAGAAAATTGAGCTAAAAGTATAGTAAAATAATTGGAGAGAATATATTCTGTGCTGAAAGATTAGAAATTGTGCCTAGCTTATATTTATGAAAATTCTAAACAAGTTTTCTCGAATTTATAAGCAAGATGATTTTGTCATAATTTGAAAATCCATGATTGAAAATTAATTTCAATCTGACCTTTCGAGTCGATTGACAGATAACAAGGTGCAAGATTGAAGATGATAGTTAATCCGGTTAAAATTATCAAGGACATTTTTTATTCAAGTGATAACAACAATAACCAGTGTAACAGTCAGTCAATTATTCACAGAAGAAGATAATTATTCCATCGATTGTCAGGTAATAGATATGACACTAATGACGATACTGTGAGTCCAGTACTGCACCGATAGATGAGTCGTGCAATTCATTTGGCAAAACACACAACACATACACACTTTCGGGCAAATAAAAAGTCGCTGCACTTTGGAGGACAGCACATCCAACACTACTTTTGAGAGTCTCACAGATATTCTGAGCTCACATCAGGAAATACTGGGGAACCACTGATTCTGCGGAATAGCACCGGTAGGTATTGACTGCCATCTGTGGTGTTGCGCGTATTGAGGAGAGGGAGAGAGAGAGCCTATGATTTGATATTAATTTTGAAGTCAATTAAAGGTCAATGAATTGAAAGGTTATTTGCTTAATAAAATAAACCAGGCTTAAATTTAGAGTTGCAAGGGAGTTGAACTTGATAAGAAATTAGTTAACACTCCTTTATTTTATCTGATCTATAGTTGTGATGAAGTCCTTGAAGTGAATGAAAAAGAAGAGATTTTGCGCTAATTTTGTCCTAAGATTCAAATCAAAAACACTTTTTGTTTTTTCAAAGACTTTTCCCTTTGAAAAGAGTCTTTGAAATTGTGAGAAAAGCACAGTTAAGCCCTGGATTAACACATAATCACCACTTCTGATGAAAAATTAAGTCTAATCCCAAAGAAATTAGTGTGACTTCAAGTGAAACAAAAATAAAAAGTAATTATTTTTATTTAATAATCAATAAATGAATTGGACTTCAATTGAATGCTATTTTTGTAGTGATTATTGAAATCCTTTTTTTTCATTGAAATAAAATTTTCATTCAATTTGAAAATATTTAACATATTTTTCAAGAAATTACTTTACGCCTCGAATTGTTATCCGAGGTTTTCATCAGAAAAATTATTAATACATTTCTTATATAAATATAAAAGTTTTTTGAAGAAAAGTATTTGAATAAAAACTTTTGTTAAAATCATTTTTTCTTTTCGCTTGACTTTCAAAGAGTCAGCCAAAGAATGGATGAGTTCTTAGAAGAGAAAAAAAATATAATTAATTTCATTCAAATTCCTTCTGATCTTGAATTCAGACACAGAGTCGAAGACATTATTCAAAAGTGGATTCAGTATTAAAAATGAATGCAATATATTATGAAAACATTTTTTTCCAAATGAAATGAGAATTTCATTATAGGAGTGACTCATATCTCTCTCTGGAAGTGATGTTTTTCAACCAAAAAGAATAAGACATTTCTTTATTCAAAAGACTTGAATCCAGGAATAGATTTCTTGGATATAAATGTTTAGGATTTAATTCATCAGAAAATTCAGAATAAATTTAAAATAAATGAAAAATAATTTCAAATTCTATTTAAACCCGAATATAAATTTTGATTTGGAGTTAAAAACATTTTTTTGTCACAAAATTTTCTGTTCAAAAGTCAAGACATAAGTAGAAATCATTTCATAAATAATGGATTTGAAAACAACGACAGAGTGTTTGGATATTCATTAAAACAAAGTCTGGTTTCCATCAGAAAATGGAAATACATCTCAAAAAATAAACTTTTTCTTTAGCTCTGGTCGGATAGCACTGGGAATATGAGCACAGAATAAGTAATACTCAGAGAAATAGAGAAGAAACTATTTTAAGCTTTTTATTCCGTTTGAGTCAAAAGCCTTTTGCCTCTAATTCTTAGCGTTTATACTGAAAAGAGATCCTCTTTTAGTGAACTGTTCTTAAGCTCATCGGCACCGGTATTATACCTCAAACGGTAGGCACTGGCGGTATATATTGCGTGTGATTGCGACGATTGACTTGCAAATGGATTTTGGGAGAGGGAGAGAGGGAGGGAGAGAGAGAGAGAGAGACCTTTCACTTCTCAAATGCATTACTTGATAAGAGAAGTCCTTCTAAATCAGTTGAACACATATTAAAAGCTGTGCCCAAACCTCTCGTCAACAGAAAGGGATATTCAGTATTAAAGGCATAACTTTGTTGAGAATCTTATCTCAAGAAAAGTGTTTGGGATTGCGGTCTTGGGATCTGTTTTTGACATCTATTACCAAATGTATTAACACATTGAATAAGGACTGACACAAGAGACTCAAGAATTAAGTCTAAGAGCTGTCGCCCCCTTTTTCGCCCACACTTTCATTGAAATGTTTTGATTCAAATACTTTTTGATACAATTTTTTTGTATTTCGTGTGAAATATAAGAAAATATATTTTACAATAAATTATATGAAAATCAAGTATTTATTTAAATTTTAAAAATTATATTTCGAGAGCCGTTCCCACTATTGAGATATTAAATCAAAAATCAGACAAAAATATTCAAATAAAAAAAATGTATTCAGAGTACTGTGCGATACCCAGTGCTGTGCAGATGTTAGGCGAACCTAACCATAGCTCTGACTCTTTTTTTATTCACAAAAATCGGTTCACTTATGCATTTGGGAGTGGAGTCTGTCGTCAGGCAATGATCGCACAGCACATCAAATGGCGATTAAAGCAAATAGAAAACAGAGTAAACGTGTCGTCTGTTTATTACATTTATGTAAGACCTGTCACACGAGCACCGGATCTGATTCTGAACAGTGACTCCACTGATGACAACAAACATTTCATTCCCTCTTCACTTATGAGCAAAATATTGGTCACAAAAGAATTCCTAATAAAAGAGTGATTTCATAAAAAAAATTTCTGTTTGAGCACAGAATGAGTCAAAACGGCTTTACGACTATAATCCGGGAAAACCTAAAATATTATACGAAACGAATCGATGAAACAGAAGCCAAAGTATTTTTTGACGAAAATTCAGAGCATTTTTCAATTGTTTTGAAGTAAAAAAAAGTAATTAATGTTTAGACGACTTCTGAAACCAAACCTAATGTCAGTTGAAATAAATGATAAGATTTTTGCACAAAAAATACAATTCATTTGTTAAACAAAAAGCAAAACTTTTTTTGCTTTAATTCTGTGTTTTGTATTGGATTTCATACATAACTTAAAAGCCATTGAAAAAAACAAACTAAGAATTCACAGAATAAACAATATTTTCAACAAAAATATTGTAAATATTTTTCTACTCAAAAATGTTTTTAAGGGAAATATTTTTCCTCTGCTTTTAAAACCAATGTTTGGACGAAAGAAAAAAATTGTTTTAAAATAAGTGAATATTTTTGCCCTTAAACTGAATGACCGCTGAAATAAAGTTACGATTATTTTAAACATTTGTTTTTGTTATATGTTATCTACTTTTCAGAGTTAGACATAAACTTTTCTCATAAACTAAGGACTGGTATGTAATATAAGCATAAGGTTTGCGTTCAGTCGATGTCATACTTGAAAGAGTTTAAGAGATTTAGAAGAGATTCCGAACCAAAAACTAAAAAACATTTTCTCATATTATTAGAGAATAGAGAAAATTCTTGAATACAATTCTTGTCTCAAATATATTCTGTGCTCTCTATTGAAGACAACTCTCTAATACTTTAGTGAATTGAAAAGCAATTCTTGTTTTTAGTCTTATTTTTATTCAATTTTCAAAACACAAAGAAATACTTTGGATTGAGTTTTGAGCTATAAGTCTGAGCGCTGAGTAACCAATTATTCTGTAGATAAGGAAAAGTATGCTCTGATTGCTTGGACAGTCAGTCCCAACCAGAAATCGATTCAAAGACATGACATTCATTGACAACAACTCTTTATGTATTAATAGTAGATGTGCTCAAAGTCTGGTCTCAATTGAGTCGTTATTCTTCATAATAAAAATCATTGCCATTGACTGCCATTCAGATGGATATTAGTCTCGTCTTTATTCTGACCAATAATTTTGTTTCTTATCAGACAAACCGGAGCAGCAATTCTGAGTCAATTTACTGGAATTCTCAGAATTCAATTCCGGGAAAAATATTCCAGCCTTTCATCCAATTTGAAAGGATTTTTGAATTTCTGATTTTTCTATCAAAAAGTTTTTCTCTGAAATACATTTGAGGTTAAAATCAATTAGTTTTTGGTTTTTGAAAAATTTATTTCTGAATACATTATATTCACCGAAAAATAAGTTAAAAGAGTTGGGAATTAATTAGTGTTTGAAAATTGAGTTTCATTTCCAAAGTGGAGAGAGAGAGAGAGAGAGAGAGAGAGAGAGAGAGAGAGAACTCATTGCGAATGATTATCTCCGGAGAGAATTGTTTATTATTTATAGCATTTGTGTTGACTCTTTCAATGACGAATAGAACCGCTCAGACCTCTCACTCAACTCGAAAATCAGACTTCAAATTGAAATTTCCTCTGAATTGCAATCAATTATGAGTTGCGGTTAAAGTACTCAAAACTACAACACATTAAATAATTTATTGATTTTTTGGAGACAAAAATTTCTTCGTCCGAATCATATGCTGAGCGCACAGACCGTCTCAAAACAGAGTTGGAGAACAAATAAATTGAATTATAGTTTGATTGACAGTTGACTTGAATAATGAATATTAAAATTAATAATGAATTACAACAAAATATTTTGCGAAATATTTAAACAGAAATTAATTTAAAAACAAATCAATTAATTTATTTTCAAAATACAACAAAATATTTATATATTTTTTAATTATAAATGAATACAAACATTGAAACTAATGTTTAATAAATCAAAACTATAATTAAATTCAATATTTCATAGGTTTTGATAATGACTTTCTGCTTGTTGTGTTTGATCTGAAACATTGGGTGAAAAACAATATCCAGATCCAAAAGATAAGTGCATTGTTCAGTCTGTCTGAGAACCCAAACAGCCATTTGTTTGCACAGTTTTTCTCCACTTTGGCTGTAATTCTGAGCCTTATATTCTGTGCTCATATTCTGAGCCAACAGTTTCTCAGCGAAAACTCTTCGATCAATGTTTAGTTGATTTTTATTTTTGGGGATTTTTTTTCACTCTCTTTCTGTTCAATACATTCAATACATTAAATAATTAATGAACTGAAAGATAGAGAGAAAAAAGTTTTAGTAAACACTACTGTCTCTCACGAACTCCGATAGCAATCAATAATTAAAGAGTTGATTGTTTGCCACCGCATTAGAGTCACTCGATTTCCAGCACAGCATACGAGTAGAGCCTCTCACTGACTATGTCTGGTCTGCTCTCACTTTCATTATTATTCAGAACCAAAACCTTTGGTCAATAGAAACGAGGAAAAAGTTGTTTGTTTTTTCCCGATACTGAAAATACTCCTAAAAGCACTCCATATTATTCTGTGCTGTTTTGGAAAACCCTCAAAGGAATTGATAGAAAATTTTTCGTCTTTTTTTGAAAATAGAGTAAAAATTATTGAATTATATTTTAACTCAATTTTAATGAAATTTTTGGATCAATTGTTAAAATACTTTCCGCAGAAATAAATCCTTGAAATCATTTGAATGTTTTGTTCCGGAGATCAAAGTTATCGCTAAAATTGACTCTCATTTTGAATGTCCGCAGAGTATTGGAAATCCACTCTATTTTCTGGTAAAAAATGTTAAACTAAGCAAACGATATACCCGTTCCTCTGGGATCTCTAACAGTGAGTCAAAATTTTGATGCACTCCCCAAACATACGGATAAAGAGGAACAGTAGGCACACAAAAAGTACTCCGGACTCGAAGTACTGACTCTATTATTATGATTAACTGAAACACATCCGAGGATTTGCTCTTTTATTCTCAATTTACTGAAAAACCTTATCCTGTGCTAACATTTAGACAATATTTTCCTAATGAGAAAATATTCTTCTTATCAATTGATCCGTTCCTCTGCTCCAGAGATGTGCCAAACCTTCAAACGGTTCGACATTTTATTTCTTTGAGTTTTTATTTCATTCAATACCAGAAATATGTCAAACATTTTGATCAATACTTTGCTCCAAATTTTTTGTCAAAATATTGATCTAATCATCAAAAATAAAAGGGATGTCATCGTCGAAAAGGGAATGACTTCTCTCTTATTTGAAAATTTTTTAGTTTTTAGGGTCTATTAGATAAATAAAAATAACCGAAACGTGATTTTGCATATCAATGATGGGAACGGAATAAATAGGAACTCATAATAATGTCTCCGCTTTAATAAAAACTCTTTTCATTATTGGCTTTGTTTTGAAGATTTTTCGGATGAAAAACATTTTTTCAAAATAAATTGAAAATTCATTTTTCGATTGAATTTAAAAACAAAATAACAGTAAATATAAGAGAAGTAAATGTTTTTTCAATAATCTATTCATTCGTTACATTGTTTTGAAAGAAGATTTTCTTGTGTTTGACAAACATTTTCAACTCAACTATGTTTTCATTTTTCATTTAATAATAATATAGTTTTTGTTTGTTTTCTGAGCGAAAATATTTTCGTCTCTAAATATAAATATGAAAATGTCTTCCGATTCAATGACCCGTTCCTCAAATTAGAGATAAAACTCAGAAAACAAATAATGAGAATTCAGTTTTGATTTCATGGCTTTGATTGCGAATAAAAATGACTTTAATATGATTTCAATGAATGGAAAAATATTTTTCAAAATGAAAAATAGAGAAACAAATGACTCTATTGTTTGCCATTGAGTTTAGGCATCACTTCTCTAAACAATTTCAATATTAATATACAATTCAATGAGATTTCTGTATATAATAAGAGATTTATATTAGTTTATGGATAACTAGGAGTGGGCTCACATCAAACGCCAGAATCTCATCTCTATGCCTACCGTTCCCATCGAATTCAATCTCTATTTTTAATGAATCACAGAATCGATTCTGTGCTTTACTTTTGGCTTTTAAACCAGAGTCACAGCGGAGCACAAGTGATGTGCTGTGCGGCTCATACGGCGAGTGCACCGGTCCTTACCATTGCTTTAAATGAATTTCACGCTAAGTAGAGGATCAGCCAAAGCAGGGGATGTGTGTTATCGGGAGTTCATATAATAAATACTTTTCAACTAATGTTTGTTTAGATTAGGAGTTCAGACGAAAACAATGGGAGTGAGTGCTATGCCCTGTGCTGTGCCCTACCATTCCATTCATTAAATTGGTATTGAGTTTTATATACCATATATATAGAGCCGAGAAAATATATGATCAGGGTATAAATAATTCATGAGTTCATCAAATTGAATACAACTTGTTTATTTGTATTGTTATCTAGCTAATTGATAAACTTAGCTCGATTTGTGTGTGTGTGTGTGGTTAATTGAAAAACTTTTGTTATTATAACTTTTTAATTATGCTAGTTAACAATTATTTTTTCTATGATAAAATGATATTCAGATTAAAAATGTATTGAATTTCTAATTACCAAGGCTATTTTCTGGCGACAAATTAATCTCTTTTTTCTCTCTCAGTTAACGAGATTTACGTCAAAAACAGTTTTGTTTTCTTCAACATTCAGTTCAAAGAATAATAGGAATTAACGTATTATTTGAGACAATAGTCGTCTCAGAGAAAGAAAAAAAATTATATAAAGTATTTGTAGTTTAAGCCAAGTGTTTGTCAGTCGAGTTGATTGAGCGCTCAGCACATGAATGAGCAAAATATATTCAACATTAAAAGACTTATCTTTCATGCGTTGAATGAGAAATGAAATACTAATCAGATATTCCTTATCTCTTGACTGATGAGTGAGATTATTGTGTGGAGAGAGTGAGTGGGGAACGGCTTCTCTCTCCTCACTTTTTCAGTGTCAGAGAGGAGAGGTATCAAACGTTTTTTTCTGAAGAGGGTATGTCATAGATATAGTTGAGGACTGACTGAAAATTTTGATTAGTTTTTGTGAGACTATTATTAAACTTTTTTCTTCAGTCGAATAACGAGATTATATTCAGTGAAAACCAAATGAAATAACAAGAATATAATGAATTGAAATCAAAACTAAACCAAAAAATATTATACAGTATTTCGGTTTTAAGAGGTCTTAAAAACAAATCAATTGAACTCTTGAGCGAAAGTAAAGCTCTTTTTTCTCCTTAACATTATTTTTGAGATATTTTTTTATAAAGTCTTAACTGAAGTCCAATAACTGAAAGGAAACACAACTTTTCTGTTAAGTATTTGTTTGGAAGTAAAACAAACTTTTGCTTTGATTTGAGAAAAAAAAGTTTAAACTATTTTTCAGTTCAAACAAAAAACTATTCTTTACTTTTCATATAAATCGATGAAATTTTTTGATGATTTTGAAACATTTTTTAAGTAAAAGTCTTAACAAAAGCAAAAGAAAATCAGACAAACAATGAGACAAATAATAGATATCAGAGTATTGGAGAATAGAGTCATTAATTCTCTCAAAGAAAAACAAAAACTCATTAAAGACTATTTGTTTTGCTATAATCCCAGTATTCAATTGAACTGTTCCTCAGAGTCATTTTGGGAATGGTATCCCCTATCGGACGGCACACATACAGACATTAATGACTGCATCCCTATTAAACACAACAAAACTTTTTTATCTTTTGATTGAAACTGAAATATGATATGAATTTTCATTTCATTCAATATTTCTTTTACTCTAATATTAAATATCGTGTATTCACTGCACATGTCTTCTGGTATCGGATTCTGGGCTCAGGTCAGGGACTCTGACTCTGACCAACGCTTTTTGACGCTCAATAATATGCGAAATAAATCAAAGATTGTGTCGTTTTTTGAGTTGAAACGAAATGTTGAAAAAAAACATAATTCAAGAACTGATGTATTATTTTATGATTTATTGATAGCTTTCAATCATTTCTATATATATTTTGTTTCTTAAGATTTCTTATATGTATTTCTTGCGATTTATTTGCAGATAAAAAGCGATTAATACTATTATTGGCAATAAATTTGAGTTTTATTTTCAAATAAAAAAGAGTTTTAGAAAAAAACAATAGATTTGTAAAAATCGTTTGGAGACGAAAAAAAATTTGATTTATTTTTATGTCTTTCCTATTATAAAACACACCATAAAAATGATTTCTCCGAAACTAATGTTCAAAATGCGATTTAGAGTCAAAAATACAAAATAATTGACACAAAAAAATAAAAACAAATAAAAGGATTAGTTTTTTGTCTCGAATTATAAATTGAATGTAATATTCGTTTTCTTGGAGTCAAGTATTGGTACAAAGACTTAGAGATTATTACAAAATCGATAAAATACATGTTCTCTGAGATGCTGTGCCATCGATGATGTGGTTTACTTCATGAGTCCCTTAAAAGAGAAGTAAACTCTTATATAAAAGTTGTGTTTCGTTTCACATGTTTTTCAAATACATAGCGAATGAAAGTAATAAAAAACAATAAAAAAAAGTGAAAAGTTTTTTGATAAAAGAGTTGAACAGAATTTCAAAGACATTATCTAAAATTACATCAAATTTTTTTCGCCTATCTCTCAGAGGATATCCAGCCTTTTAGCCAACCCTCTGAAGTGGACATCCCTGAGTCGAATCCTTTTATTGTCTAATCTTTTTGTAGTTCATTAAGTGTTGCAAAAAGTTTCGTCTCTTCTCTTCTCTTATGTATTGATTTGTCTATCGATACAGTCGTTTGAGTTTTTCATTTAATGGTAAGAATAAAAAGTACTGCAAATGTAGGGAATGGTATCCAGCATTTTGGTTGACCCATCATTTCTGGTGTTCCACTGTTTTGAGTTTCCGACAGAAAACAATGGTTTTGATACCAGACTTGTGGTGCGGAAACACTGAAACATCTTTACTCGTTATCTATCGGATTGTTTTTTGGCCACAATTTAGTAAAACATTTTGTTTTATATGACATCGTTTTGGGCATACATTCAGTTTCTTATAAAAAACACTTAATTTTCATTTAATTTAATTGAATGTAAGACCGAAAAGACTGGAAATAATTTCTTAAAATGTTTTCTCAATTTTGTGTTTATTTCAAACCATTTTTGTTGCGGAGAAACAGATTTTGAATCAAAAAAGTATTTTTCAACTTTTGTTTTGAAGTATAAAATATTTTTTCTTCTTTTTGTGTATTGAATATCAATCTGTGAAATACTTTTTGACTAAAATTTTTTGTATATTTTTGTTGAAATGCTTTCAAAATTCAATCTGAAAAAACGTCTTCAAAAGGTTTGCATATCTTTTGGCAATTATTTGACTTCGGAAACGGTTTTCACTCCAAAAACCTCTGCAGTGAAGAAACTGAAGTGTATTTTGAAAGTCTAGAAAAACTTTTGCACACAATTCCTGTGCCAATCGGATCCATGGGTTGACATATATTTGTTGTTGAGAGCAATTGGCGAGAAATGTCTGTGCGTTCTCTCAATCAGCAAAACCTACAGTAGTTTTAAAGGGAGAGGAGTTACATAAGTGGAGCACAACTTAAAACCCATTTTCAGTGATATTTTGAACAATTTTTTGATGAAATGCAGAAATATTTTTCGTATTTGAGCTCTCAATAAGAGGAACAGACACTCATCTGATAGCCTATACGTCTATATCCAGGGATAGTCTCTGTTTGAAAGTGACAAACAAATGATTGATTGCTATAAAAGTTTTAGCATTTCTTATGGGGAACGCCATAAAACACTGCATCACTTTATTCGCCTTTCATCTGATGTCCGTCAGAAGGGACTGAATAGAAGTAACTGTGCCTTAGCTTAATCAACTAAAATGAGCCAGTTCAATCATCATAAAGGACTGGTTCTGTAGCTTCAATACTGAATCAATAGGAGTGACATTGAATTTCAATCTGAAGACAACAAAACTCTTGAATCGATTGTACAGTTGTCTACATTTTCCTTCAATACAAAAGAGGATCAGAAAAGAGAAGATCCCCTTTTGTTTGGGGAAGACATTGAACTCGGAGTTCATTTTCAGTGAATCCGTAGTAAAACTGTTAAAATGAAATTCACTCATCGTTTTTGTCTCACAGGCGTAAAACGGGTCCACAAATCTCTCTCTCTCTCTCTCTCTCTCTCTCTCTCTCTCTCTCTCTCTCTCTCTCTCTCTCTCTCTCCGCACAATTGTTTAGTTCATACAAAACGGATATTATATCTATTTATTGATTGAATCAAAAAAAATTTTCACTCAAAAGGCAGTGAACTTCACGACAAAACTCTGCCATATATTGAATGAAATGTTGAAAACTGTTACACAAAATGTGACAAAATTTTCCTCTCTTTCCTTCACTCGACACTTATTCTGTGCCGTCCATTAAAATGTCAATAAAATAGTGAAATCAAAACTAAATTTAGTGTCAGTTTTTTTGAGGCCAAACCCCAAATGTATATAAAAATTAAAAGTTTTCTATAAATTAAAGTCAAAAATAAAATGAAACGAAAAAAAATTTGTTTTGAATTCTTGAGGCAAATGTCAGAACAGGAAAACGAAAAATGAATTTTAAGCCCAAAACTAATGATAAAGTTTTCAAACAATTTTGTGTATCAAAGGCTGAAAATTATTTATTTGTTTAGATTTTTCACTCAAACTATCGCTTTGAGAGACATTTTCGTAAAATCGTTGCACAGAATAACATATAAATCTATTTCCAGGAGTAAAGCACTTATAGGTTCTCAGCATTTGATTCATGTCTTTCTGTTTTCTATTAAAACTGAAGACGTTTTTCAGGTATTCCTATCAAATGATAGACTGAAGTGTGGATTGGCTTTAAAGGGAGACCCGAACCGAGTGTTTGTGTCGGAAATAAAGAGATGATGTAAAGCATAGGCTCTTGTAAAGTGAAAAATCATGAGTTCTGTCAGGAAATTGTGATTCGTGTCGGAAAAAAGTTAGACCAGAGAAGAAAATCTATGCTGTGCTCTAATGCTGTGCAAAACTGAATCAAATATATATTTAAAATGAGGTTTTCTAGAGTTGATGTCGAAACGTGAGTGGCGTAACCCTTCCCTTTCCATTTGATTCTAGTAAACAATTAGATTATTTTGGTAAAGATTATCATGCTAAAATTAGTTTATTGTTAAAGGTTCAGGTTCAAAATGAGTTGATTTATTTGAAATTTGCATTGCTAATTTTGAGTGTACGCCACCCGTTCCCCTCATTTCTATATATTAGAGACAATAATGTAATGTTGAGTAAAATTATTGTGAATTTGTCTCCAAAAAGGCTGACATCAGATTCAACTCTCATCTGTTCATCGCATTTAGGAAACACTGTTTATATTCTGTGCAAAACATTATCGGGGAATGACTTCTCTGGTCTCAAAATGCATATAAATTGTCTCAAAAAGAGAGGAAATTAAGTTTTATTTCATTGATTTCGTTACAAACCGTTATTATAAGTGTCGCCTAATTTCGTATAAATTTTTATCACAAAATCTCTTCCAAAACACATAATAACCGCAAAAATATAATAGAAATTATGTTTTTTTATATTCTCTATTATTCTGTGCAGAATATTCTGTGCTATGAAATAAATGGATGAGTTTTTGTCACTCATTACTGGATTTCTTCTAAAGAATAACGAGATTTGAGTTTTAGTCGAAAAAAATTATATATATTTTTGCTGTTATTTCAGAGTAAATACTTTTAAACGGCTTTTGATTTCAGATTTTTTTTGTGACATTCGTTAGGAAATAGTGTTTTTGGTTTTGACACAAATGGCTGTACTCTTGTTCTGACAGTATTTTAATGTCTGACTCTTTCTTGCAGTGAATTTATCTCAAAAACATTCATTCGGTTTATTTGAATGAATAAAAATTAATCGACTGTAAGATGCAGTACTGAAATTCAAAACTGTTCCCGAGCACAATGAACTAGCATAGTAGCAAAATTAATATTCTCTAATAGAAGAAAGGAACTTGATCAGTTCTGATTCATTCTTGCAACAGTGCGTGGATATGATGTCCTTCCGGAACATATATCCAAATAAAGTGCAAAAAATAGAGACTCCTATCGAATAATACTAATGGCTATCAATATATACATACATTTCGTATATTTATTTTCATAGATTTCTATTGAATTGATGGAGAATTTCAATCGTCAAAAAAGTAGGAGAAATGCATTACTTATTCACTTTCAGTAGTGGTTCAGGAAATAAGCGGAAATGTATTGACCAGAAAATAGGCTCTGGTATTGAGCAGTGGTGAAGCTCTGGGGCCAAGAAAAGAGAGCACAGAATAACTGATACATACATGCGATGGCTGGCGAGTAGGCCATCATTATTCAATTGGATTCAAATTTACTATTGATCAAGATCAACTCGAGCGTAACCAATGGCAGCAGAAGAAAATTCACCTAATCTTCGATCCTATGGTTGAGTTGAACGGAATATTTCTTTCAATAATTTTTTTTCTTCTTCTCTCAATCTATACATTAACTCAAAGTTATGGCAAATCGGGTGAAAAAATACAGTGATTTGTATTAAATCAAAATCCAATTTAAAGGGAAAGACTGCAGACAAATGTCTTATTGAATGTAAGCATCGGTTTTGTGAGCATCTCTGGGATGAGGGGAAGTGCACTGAAAAAAAGTAACTCCACTTTTGATTGTGAGTGAGTCCTACTCTTCCCTATCATTAGTGAAGAAACCAGTCATTTATCACATTATAAGTTAATAACTTTAATGAATATAATAGTGTATTGTCTCTGCTTTTTATGGACATAAAACATACGATCCTTTCCGACAAATAAAGAAAAATCGAGTCCACAGTCAAACAGACAACAGATCCGTAAGTTTGCCTTCAGTTGAGATGAAAACCAAATTTAATTAATTTCTTAATTACTTTCGACAAAAGGATTTTCAGTCAATAGTCAGTCACCAAAAACAATTGGATTTCAATTAATTTGATTGAATTACTAATTGTTTTGTGGAGTTATTCCCAAATCAAACAATTGTATAGTTTTTTCAATTCAAATAAGTTCTGGAAAAAAGTCATTAAATTTCAATGTTTTTCAAGAAAACCATTTATGAGATTAAGTGAGAAATTGTTTGGAAAAAAACAAAATCTAAACAAAACACAAAAAGTTTGAATTCAATTTGAATTCAAAAGTCGTTTGTAAGACAAATGCAAATAATGTTTGTCTGCTTTTTATGCGAATATTTTTCAGACAATCATTCAATTTGTGAAATAAAAAAGCAAACCCTCAATAGAATTCTCAACAGATTTCACCAAGTACATCTAAAGATGAACAACTAGATGAAAGACATATTCAAAGCTTTTCAAACATTTCTTAAGTAAACAATTTTTTACACTTAAATGGCTTTGAAATGAATGAAAATTCAAATTAATTTCAATTCTTTTGACTCTAAAAATCAATTGAGAGAAAAGTTTTATTCATTTAATGTATATTTGATTGCAGTTTACTCTTGGATTCAAAGAGTGTGAGCGACGAAAAAATTCCAATGATTTTAATGGAAATTATTTTTTAAAAAGTTTTTGTTTGAAAACTGACTGAAAAATTGAATTAAGAATCAAATGAAAAATGAATAAACAAATTAATAGTGTTTTTTCAAAAACACTCTTTAATGCAATGAATTAGTTGTGATTTCGGGCTTAAAATGATTAACGATTTTAGTTATTCACTGAAAGGGGGAGAAAAAAAATACTCATTTAAAGCGAGAACTGCCATTAAATTAGGATTTGAGTAATAATTGCTTTAAAAATATCCCTTCTCTTTGAAAAACAACTTTTCTCTTCTCTAATGATTTTCCACTCTTTTGTCGTTAGACTTATCCAGGAATTTGTTGATTGAAATCAAGAATTCAATACATTTTTAAGCACTTAATGTCTGTTTTCTTAATACGATTTTTTTTGTATCCCTTTCCCATCGAATAGTCTTTAGAGTCAGAACTCATTTGTGAGCCGAGAGGGAGAGAGTGAGAGAAACCTGAGCCAACTGTCCCTATCGTGCAGTTCAACCTCATTATTATAAATCCTTTTTATGTTTTATTTGCTGTAACTCTGGCTCTGAAGAGAAGCCCAACAATTGTTTGGAGCACTTCTTAAGCCATAAATGTTTTATTAGTTTTTTTGAGAGGGGTTTCCACTCCGTGAGAGAGAAAACCGACAGCACTTTATTTGCGATACAAACCTAAGGATAGGTATAAATCTCTGTCCGTTTGATAAGAGTTTGAATTATTCACTGATTTTCAATTCAAATGATAGAATCGTTACATAATTTCCTTTAAAATTCATATATCATTGAAAGGGTTGTGCACTGGAATGGCTTTCCTATTCATGACTTCCCACTTCTGTAATTTTTGAACTGGAGCTGATAAAAAACAAATTGAACAGAATAAATTTTGTCAGTACATGAGTTAAATTTATTCCTATTTGATCTAGATGCATATTTTATTTTTGCATGTTTAACATGAAATTCAAATAAATTATCAATTAGATAGGATTTGATAAGCATGCAATATTTGTTTTTGGGAAAGGGTGGTTTATTCAGATCGTAATTATTGATTTGGAGAATTTATTTGAACAAGCTAAAATTTATTTGACAATAGGATACAAGCCTTTAGGCAAATGTTGTGTAATTTATGTCCAGATTTCCTGTTTTTTCCCCAAGAATATAGAGTTTTGGTTCCCAGACCTCACATACTTGTGTGCGGTTTAATGTGAGGTCAGTCCTGATTTTGAACGCAATCTGTGCGACAAAATGTCTTTAAGAAAATATTTGTCTCTTTATTTTCTGAACTTTGAATAACCGATTGAATACTAGGAGAGGGAAAAACAGGCGAAACACTGTTTTCACAGAAAAAGAGTCATAATTAATGTCTGAGCAATAAATTAGAGCTCAGAGTCTATGAGCCTATCGTTTATTCATAACCCGAAAGGAATTTGTTTTATGTATTGAATTAGTTTTTTGTGTTATTTTTTTGCGTGTATTTTATGGCAATTATTCTCCTCTTTTCTGATCTGTTTTTATCCGAAAAACTAATTTTATGAAAAAGTTTGAGAAAAATAAACAAAAAATAGAAACACATTAAACATGAGTCGAGTAGTTGTTAATCAAATAGATTGTCAACGGGTTCTGTCCTTTCATTACGAGACCCCAAACAGCGGCAAAATGCTATTCTGTGTCTAATCTGAAGAAACACATCAATTGGTTGGACATTGAACTTAGATTTTGAGTACAGAATAAGAGTAAATACTTTAAAATTTGATAGGGTTTTGAAGAGAATTTCCTTCGACCATGCTCATTGTTGCAATTCTTAATAAAATTATTTTTGGCCATTATGGTGTTTTGACGAATACGAGGAGTACGAAGAAGTTGTCATTTTTGAAAAGGTCCGTCACTTCAAACTTCACGATCCCAGAGTTAATCCGATTCATTGCAAACAAATTATTGATATGTTTCATAATATCAAGAAATTTAAGCTTGGTTTGTTAAATAATATCGAGTGCTTAGACAACGAGGCAAACCTTGAATGTGAGGCCTGTTATCACAAAACATTTGAAATGATACCAAGATTACAATCATTGAAATATTTTCACACATATTTCAAAAGTATCGGAAGACCACTATTCGAGTGTTTGGATCGATTTCCAAATCTTTGTTATTTAGAGATCCATTGTCTTCACAGAATACATCCTGATAAACATCATGATCAAGGTGACACATATAGTCAAGGTAAATTGAAAGAGATCATAGATTATCTCTTCAGAATTTGTGAGAAAGATCCTCGAAAAGTGATCAAGTTCAAACTGGTTTGCAATGAAAGGCCTTTCCCATCAGATTTCAAAAGACCAAGAAATCTAAAAGTCATTGATTTTAAATAAAATTGATTTTGAATTTTGATTAAATCGTATATCAATACAAAGTTTATTGAATTGAATGAATGAAAACTTAGAAAACTATTAATTTTCAATAATTTCAATTGAATTCAATGTTTACAGAATAGATTTTTAAAAGATATTGTTTAGATTTTAAAGAATTTATTAAAATTTTCCTTGTTCATTGTTATCATTTTTCAAATTAATTTATAAAACGGTTATTTCATTCATTGAAAGATAAAAATTGAAATCATCTGAACTGATGGGTATCTGCTGTACGAAGAGAAGGGACCGGTTGTCACCTTATGTCTTATGTGACGACACTCTTATTTTAATCTTTGATTATCTGAGTCTCAGAGATCGGATCCGATTGCGAAGAATGTCCCAACAGTTCAACGAATGTATCATAATTTCCGGCAAAGGGCCTAAAAGTCTTCCGTTAAAAAAATACTTGGAACTTAACAAGGTAGAATTCAGGTTGAGATCAATATCAAGTTCATTCACAAGGATTTGTTCGCTTGACATGTATGGGTGTCTTCTGAGTCGAACAGTTATCGGATATTTCAATGAATACTTCAAAAACGTGAAACACTTATCGATTAAAAATTGTCGGATATATTCGTTCATCGAATTGGTCTCAAATGAAGAGATGAACACATTTTCTAAGAAAGTAATTCATCTAAAGATAGACCACATCCACGAACAGCTTAACAACTATCACCTCAGAGACAACCAAATCTTGGATTTGATTCTTCTATTTGAAAATATAGTGAAAATCAATGTCTGTTTCGAGAATTCCTTGAGCTTTGAAAAGCTCTTCGAAAATATGAAAACCTCAGTGAATAGCATAATCATCTCGCTCGATTCAAGTGTTAATATCGATCAAATTGATGATGAACTTCACCCGATCCCCAGTAATATTATCTCAAAACATCTTGATCTGCGGGTTCTTCATATCCACGATTATTATGCACCAAAAGAGACGATACAAACGATAATAAATTCATTGAATTTGAAGGAATTTTCGTTCAGTTGTTTCGAATTGAGTTCATCTCTAATGTTAGAAATAGCCAAGAACCAAACTCAGCTCCTTATAGTGCTAATTGAATGGTCAGAGTTTGTTGATTATGAAGAGTACGAAACAAATATAATCTTTGAAAAGGTTCGACGCTTCCGACTGTATAGACCAAGAGTTAATCCGATTCATTGCAAACAAATTGTTGATATGTTTCCGAATATCAAGAAATTTGAATTTTATCCGTGGGATCAGATCCAGTGCTTAGACAACGAGGAAAACCTTCAATGCGATGCCTGTTATCACAAAACCTTTGAACTGATACCAAGATTACTATCTTTGAAATATTTCGGAACATTCTTCTCAAATATCGGAAGACATTTATTTGAATGTTTGGATCGCTTCCCAAATCTTAGTTACTTAGAGATGACGTGCCCTCACATAGTATCCCTTGAAAAAAAAGATGACCAAGATTATCCATACAGCTACTCCAAATTGAAGGACATCACTGATTATCTTTTCAGTATTTGTGAGAAAGAGCCTCGAAAACTATTCAAGTTCAAACTCGTTTGCTATCAAAAGCCTTTCGAATCGTATATCAAAAGACCAAGAAATCTTAAAATCATTGATTCGAATGATTATTAAGTTTTGAATTTTTCATTAAATCAATTAAAAGTCTGAAAGAAATTGCTTTTCAATAATTTCAAAACAACTGTAATTTTTCTATCCCTTGGTTTTCAAACGACAGCTTAAAATTCAGTACAAATTAGAATAATCAGAATTAAATGAAATTGATAAATAATCAATAAATGTTATTGTTTAAATTTTTAATTAATAATCTTATCGTTAAGATTTTTCATCAGAATAGACTTTTTAAAAGACATTGTTTAGATTTTAAAATAAGTTATTAAAATTTTCTTGCTCATTGTTGGGATATTTCAAATCAATTTATAAAACCGTTATTTCATTCATTGGAAGATATAAATTGAAATCATCTGAACTGATGGGCATCTGCTGTACGAAGAGAAGAAGGGACCGGTGGTCACCATATGTCTTATGTGACGACACTCTGAAACTAGTCTTCGAATATATGAGTTTTGAAGATCAGTTCCGATTGCGAAGAGTCTCCCAACAGTTCAACGATTGTGTTATAGATTCACTTAAATCGACAAAATGTGTCGCTTTTGAAGAACTCGAGAAAGACATGGATCTCCACCAATGGTGGCGACTGACAGTATCATTTACAATGGTTTGCACTCGTATTGAATTTCTTTTATTGAAAAAATGTCTTCTCAACGAATCAATTATCATAATTTTCAACCAAAACTTCAAATCCCTGAAGACTTTAAGACTTTATAATTGTCGGATCTCTTCGTTCAACGAATTGGTGTCCAGCCATCAGATGAACATCTTTTCGAAGAAAGCCATTGATCTCAATGTATTCCAAATTTACAAATCGGTTGACGACTCTCCTCTTGAAGACAACCAAATCCTAGAATTCATTCGTATATTTGAAAATATAGTCGAAATTGGAGTCAATTTTAAGAATTGTCTGATGTTTGAAAGATTGTTGGAACAGTTGAAGCCATCCGTGAATTTCATTCTTATCAGAAGTGATCCAATGTATTCAAATGGTGGACCCCTTCCTAATGATTTGATGTCAAATTTTCCTGAACTACGAGCCCTCTATTTGGCCCATTTTATTGTAACGGAAGAAACCATCAAAACAATAGTAAAATCATTGAATTTGAGAAAATTTTCGTTCAGATGTCATGAGTTGAGCTCAAGGCTTATGATAGAAATGGCCAAGAACCAAAAAGATCTCGAAGAATTGTTCATAATTTGGTCCAAATTCATTGATTACAAAGATTTCAAAAGTAAAGTCGTGTTTGAAAGGATCGGTTATTTTCAATTTCAAAACCCAAGATTGAATCCGATTTACTTCAAACAAATCGTAGAAATGTTCCCAAATCTCAGGACTTTTCAATACTTTCCGTGGAATACGATTCAGTGCTCAGACAACGAGGAGAATCTCAAATGTGAGAACTGTTGTTATAAAACGTTTGAATTGATACCAAGATTACAATCACTGAAACATTTCGAAGTCTGTTTCAAAGTTATTGGCAAACAATTATTCGATTGTTTGGATCGGTTCCCAAATATCAGTTATTTAGAGATCAATTGTTTTCATCATTTCCGCGATGACCAGGGACATTCTGAAGGTGATACATACACTTCTGGTAAATTGAAGGACACAATGGATTATCTCTTCAGGATTTGCGAAGAGAATCCTAGAAGACTGATCAAGTTCAAATTGAATTGCGATCAAATACCTTTACCATCAGATTTCGAGATATCAAGAAATTTAAGAATTATATAAATGAATGAAATAAAAGTAAATTAAGAATATTATTGTATTATCTTTTGATATTTTCACGTTTCAAACAATATAAAACTTATTTTTAAATTCATAAAAAAGTTTTTCAACACCTTGCTCTTTGTTGGGATTTTTCAAATCAATTTATAAAACCGTTATTTCATTCATTGAAAGATATAAATTGAAATCAATTGAACTGATGGGCATCTGCTGTACGAAGAGAAGAAGGGATCGGTGGTCACCATATGTCTTATGCGACGACACTCTGACACTAGTCTTCGAATATATGAGTTTCAAAGATATTTTCCGATTGCGAAGAGTGTCCCAACAGTTCAACGAATATATTATGGATTCTCTTAAACCGACAAAATGTGTTTCCTTTAGAAAACTTGAGAAAGACATGGATCTCCACAAATGGTGGCGACTGATAGTATCATTTACAATGGTTTGCACTCGTATTGAATTACTTTCATTGAAAAAATGTCTTCTCAACGAATCAATTATCATTATTTTCAACCAAAACTTCAAAAACCTGAAGACTTTAAGACTTTATAATTGTCGAATCTCTTCGTTCAACGAATTGGTGTCTAGCCATCAGATGAACATCTTTTCAAAGAAAGTCATTGATCTCAATATATTCCAAATTTACGATTCTATGAACGACTCTCCCCTCGAAGACAATCAAATCCTAGAATTCATTCGTTTATTTGAAAATATAGTAGAAATTAGAGTCAATTTTAAGAATTGTCTGATATTTGAAAAATTGTTGGAACAGTTGAAGCCATCCGTGAATTTCATTCTTATCAGAAGTGATCCAAAGTATTCAATTGGTGGACCCCTTCCTAATGATTTGATGTCCAACTTTCTTGAACTACGAGTCTTACATTTGGGCTATTTTTATCTACCAAAAGAGACAATCAGATCAATAATCAAATTATTGAATTTGAGTTCATTTTCATTCAGATGTCTTCAATTAAGCTCAAGGCTTATGCTAGAACTGGCCAAGAACCAAGAGAAGCTTCAAGTATTGTTTATAATTTGGTGTAAATTCATTGATTACGAAAATTTCAAAAGTAGAGTCGTGTTTGAAAAAGTCCGCCACCTTCTACTCCGAAATCCTAAATTGAATCCGATTTACTTCAAACAAATCGTTGATATGTTCCCAAACGTTAGAACTTTTCAATACTCTCCGTGGGGTACGACTCAGTGCGAAGACAACGAGGAGGACCTCAAATGTGAGAACTGTTGCTATAAAACGTTTGAAGTGATACCAAGATTACAATCACTGAAACATTTCGAAGTCTGTTTCAAAGTTATTGGCAAACAATTATTCGTTTGTTTGGATCGGTTCCCAAATATCAGTTATTTAGAGATCAATTGTTTTCATCATTTCCGCGATGACCAGGGACATTCTGAAGGTGATACATACACTTCTGGTAAATTGAAGGACACAATGGATTATCTCTTCAGGATTTGCGAAGAGAATCCTAGAAGACTTATCAAGTTCAAACTGAATTGCCGTCGAATACTTTTACCATCAGATTTCGAGAGACCAAGGAATTTAGAAATTATTGAATAAAAGAAAATATTTGTTTTTCAATAAATTCATATAATTTTATTAAGAAATTTTTGCATAACATTTGAATCACACTTTATTTAAGGCCGAGAGAGAGAGAGAGAGAGAGAGAGAGAGAGAGAGAGATTCCTGTTTAATGATTATCAGTCTTTTGAAAATCTAAGGATTAATTCAGGAAAAGATGAGAAGACATTCATTGAATGCATCGCTTATTCCACAAAAGTTTTCATTAATAAGAGTTTTTGTAAATTATATTATATTTCATTTGAAAACTAAAACGAATAATAATATGACTTTAATTAGAAAAATAAATCCAAATTTATTCATACATTTAATTGAAACAAAAGGTTTCTCTCAGTTTTTTGGGTCCGCAAAGTAGAGGAACGGCTGAAAAATTTTGCTTAAATTTGCTTTAAATGGCAATTAAGTACTGAAATATAGGAAATTAGTTTCGCCAGAATTGATGTCACTATCATTTTCTCAAGTCTTCTAAAAGGGAAAGGGGTCTCAAGTCTGTACACTAATGAGAGCACTGGTAGGCTCGACGAGAGCACAGGGAGAGAGACAGAAGGGAGAGGAATATACTGTGTTTGCGGTCTATTTCAACCCTATTTATAATTAATCAAAATGACATAATTGTGTACAGAATTTGTCACAAGAACTCAAATTAATTGAATGCCTTTCCTATTGGAGTGTGTCTTCTCATCCAAGAGCATAACTATTCAATAGGACAGCCATCAGACACAGGCACTTACATCCCATTCCCATTGAAATCAAAACACATTCTTCGCAATTAAAATAAGTCTCTAATTAATGCCAAAAATAACTGAATTTTCTTTGAAAACTGAATGCAAAGGGAAAATAGCTTTCAATATAAGAGTTTTGAATGAAATCCTTTCAAATCATTTTCATCTCTTCTCTGAAGACATTTTCCATTTGAAAGCATTTTTTGTATTGAAATGAAATTTTCAGATAAAATAATTGGTCGGCAAATAGTGAATGACATGTCTGTCCTTCTGATAGAGGCTCAACATTTCGTGACATTTGTTTTTAATTTTAAAAATTAATGAAAATAAATACGAAATTATTCACTAAAGTTGAGCTGAAATTGAGGCAAAATTTTTTCTCGTCTCAAATGAATACATAATAATCATTGGATTCAGTGTTTGACTAAAATTATTATTTTTTGTGTTTCTCTACACTAATGGATAGTAATAATGCAAATCTACTTTTGGTTATATAATTGCAATTAAAAATGTATTGCAATTAATCATTGTTTTTGATTAGTGTGCTGTCCCTCCATCCCTGAGCGGTAGCCCAAAAAGCGACCCTGAACTTTGGTATAACACGATATTTATTCATCCATTTTATCATTTCTATGAATTGGTTGTCATTTTTGGTGGTCTTTTCCATAACCAGAATGACATCAAAAATAAAAAATTACATTCAATTCATGTATTTCTCGTATCAGACGAGAGAATGACATAAAATATTCAAATTTTAAGCAAAACTTTTATTCATTTTCTGTACAAATATTAATATTAAGTGAATTTCTCTTTAAAATTAATTGGAGGCCAATATTCTGTGCCGTAATTGCATTGCACTTATCGGTAGTTTCCATAAAAAAATTCATGAATTTTAATCAATTTCATTGACTCTTGAGATATGAATTCCCAAAATGAAATAACTCATTATTTTTTGGAAAATTGAAATTCACTAACAATTGAAACAAATGTTAATTCATATTATTATTCAATCAAATCATCAAAAATATTGAAACCGAAGCCAAACACAGAGTGATGGAAAGCCCTCAACTAAAGGGAGAGAAGACCTAAACTTTAGTTAAATTTAAATACAAAACATTATTTTGTTTTAATATAAGTACTGAAAGAGAGAACCGAAATAAAAGGCGAAAATGTTTTCATTAAAACCGTAATAACAGCGACAGAAGTGATTGATTACCAGAACTCAAGGGAAAGGAACGGCTAATATAACGCCTGATTGGGTAGTGATTCCACCCGAAAGGTATGCCATCAATAGAGCAGACCATCAGATGTTTTCCAAACGTTGGGAGAGAGAGAGAGAGAGAGAGAGATCCTATAGTCCAAAAAAGGCAGATGAGATGCTGTGGCATAAAAAAGTAAGTGCAGAGCTCTGGCCCCCGGAGCCATGATTTATGCGGTTCGGAAATCCGTTTGCTATCATTGATTGATGTGATTCTCGCGGTATAACTCTATTGGTTTCGGTCTGCCATTCAATACCAGTCCCTTTAAATCTAACCCAATATTTCTCTCAAATATATTTTAGTGATAGTCTCCACAGTTTTTCTTTGGAAAAGTCTGTATATACTCTTTGGGCTAAACTTTTGAGTTGTCAACATGTGTTAGTCCTCTCCACATAAACTTATATAAAGTTTATTCTGTTCCCTATCTCTGTATATATCGCTCACTCTTTTTTGGATATCACTTCACATTTAGAGAAGTTTTCAAAATGTCATTCAATGAGAAAAAATTGTTTGCGATTCAGACCTCAGGCAGTGTCTGACATATTATAATAGAGGAGAAGAGTTTTGCTCAGCTCTTAAAGTAAATGTCGGCTCAAATATTATATTAGATTTTAGTTTAATATTTGATGTAAAGAATGACTGACTCTCTCTATCATGAGTGCAAATTAAAGGGAAAGCCGTTTTTTTCATGAGCTCTGAGTTTATGATTTGTTTTACATTAGATTCTGTTAATTATCGCTCAGTTATCACTTTTATCATTATTCTGTACTTTAATATCGTGTAATGAATTCATAATTATTTGTTTAATTATAACAAAATTTTTTGGTTAAGTCTCCAAAATATTAAGTCTTTTACATAAAATTATGAATATATTTGAATTTAGAATGTTCTGGATATTCAAGAATTTTTATCTGGAAATCGATAAAATTTTTGATAATTTTCACTTTTCGCTGAATAAGTAGAAAACTTTTCTCGTTAATCAATTTTGAAAATTGAATTTATTCTTGCAATTCAGAGATTGAATTGAGAAATAAGACTAATTTTTTTGGGCAACACTTTAGGCAATCAATGAATTTGAATGTAAAGCAGTTTTCCTTAACTTTTCTTTTAATTTATCTCAACTTTTATTATAAACTGAATATTAAACACAAAACTGAATGTAAAGTAAGAAAAAGAGACATAAAAATGCATTATTTTTTAATTTGATGTCATTTTTTATTTTCATATTACAATTTGTACTTCAAAACAAAAGTTGAGTTTTCGAGTTGATCTGGCTCACTGAAATTAAATTTTTAATTAAATTAAGTTTTTAAATTAAATTAGTTAACCATCACACAATTTCTATCTTGATTTAAATGATAAGTCCTTACATTCATTTATTTCACAGAATATTCTGAACAAAAATTCCTTGAAATTCTTGAACTATATCTTCTGAATTAAATCCACAAACTTTTATATTAGGATCAGAATAGCGACAGAATTTTTGACAGTGGGATCACCTCTGCTGTCAACCCTTATGGTTAAGGCTCTGCCGTTAATTAACTGAACGAATGGAGAACCAGAATCTTCTGAACATAAATAACCCAAAAATGAATTTCACAAACAAAAAGACATACGAATGCAAACCCCCATCCGTTCCTTTATAGGTGTTGGCTGTGCCTAACTGTGGTGTAAAACTTCCCAAAAAACGCAGAGCTCGTCATCAGTCATATGAAAGTCACATTTGGAGCACTTGTATGTGTTTTACACCCAAAAGAGGGCCTCTTTGAAAAGTTGAATACATTTTTCGTTGGAAATTATCATACAATCAATTGCTTGCAATCTATGAAAGATCGGCCCCTCTTCTAGTTGGACAGTCCGACCCCAACCCCTCAGTCGAGCCATACCTTTAAGTTTTTGATTAGGATTTTTGTATTCCTGTTCACACAATTCAAGACTTGTGGGGATTTGACCGCAAAATGAGTCAATTATTTATGCAATCAATTGAATAATTCAAAGTAACAATCAGTGAAATGAGCAAGATCATATGCTCATACATCTGGATGGATAAACATATGTTCAGAGTTTTTGCCAATCAATTCAATTGAAGGAACTGTATTTAAAATGTATTACTGATATGTAAACTGAGATCTCTTTTTATGGCAGACCTTCTCCTGAAATGAGATAAAAATACTGAAACTAATGATTAGTTTTCTTTGAAATACAGTTTTTATTAGTTTTTTCAAAAGAAAAGGAATTTATTTCAATTGAAACATAAGTATTGGGAACCGAATGGACTCTAATTTAAAATTCATTGAAACCCGAGTTTTGAATAAAAAATAATTGACTTTTTTTGTCGTTAAAAATGTTTGTGTCATTCAATGGTTTGCTAATGATTTGGAAAAATGAGAAGATTTAGGGCTGACTCCACTCTTTCTCAATGACTCAGTCGTATGAATAAAACTCATTGAAAAGGATTTTAACATCAAATGAAAGTCAAAATAGTTATGAAAATCATTGATTCAAATGAAATACAGAACTGAAAAGTCTCTCAACTGTTATGAAGAGACGGCCACTTATTCTGTGCTCAAGAGTTATGCAAAAAATAAATCCAAAGCTAATAACGGATTCAAAATTGAAAACAAAAAACTCATGAATTTTAAGCGAAATTAGTTTCGAAAGTATTAAAATCGATTCATAACTAAAATAAGAGTTAATTAAAAAAATATTTTGTAATAATTTTTTGCAAACGTTTTTTAAAAACATTTTTTGAATACAAATAAGTTTTAAGATTAAATAGAAATGACTTTTCCAGTCATTAAAACATATTTTTATGGCTTTTCTGAACCAAAAAATCAAAATTTTCTTAATATAAGCAAAAGATTTGTTACACTTTTTACTATACTTTTCATTATTTTTAACTCAAATTTTAAGCCAAAAAATATGAAAAATGAAATAAAATTACGAAAAATGTCTTTTGATTAGTGACTTCTCATTAGTTATGGCTTTAGACCTACTTTTCCTCTCTCTTAAGCCAATACCTCTCCCAGAGTTGACATACAGTCTGACAATTATATATGGATTTTAGAAATTGAAATAAAGAGTGAAAACGAAATATTCTGACACATGTCTGGGCGCGAGACTAAGAGGAGAGGGAAGGGAGGGAAAGCAAAATAGCATAGGAATAAGTGAGTGGAAGTGCTGTTCACTTAACACTAATTGCAATTCTGATCGATGTGTGAAATGAGTTGCAATGAGAACCTGAATTAATGCATATCAGACATGCATCACATCGGGTACCCCCACAAAAACTATATGTATTCCCTGTTCCTAACAAAACAGTCAAATGCCTTCTGGAGAGGACACGAATATTATTCAACAAATTTTGTTTTTCAAGAAATTTAAACATAATTTTTAGGATAATTTTTGAATAAAAATATGAGTCATATCTCTATTAATAATAAAACGACAGATAAGGAAATCAAGAGGGGAGAGGGAATGGGAGAGAGGGAGTGAGAGGGAGAGAGAGAGAGAGAGGGAGGGAGAGGGAGAGAGAGAGAGAGAGCTAATAATGAAAATATTTCTATAAATTAAATATTATTACAATTCATTGCAATTCAATCCTTATTAGACTTTATAACGATAAGTAAATTGACCATGACAAAACCGAGAACAATTTGATTAATCTCTAGCATTAGCTTTTCTTGCAATATGTAGCAGTAATTATAGTGATGGGTCAGTCACTGCACTCCCTCTAAGCTCTACTTATGTGCTATTCTGGAGACAATTGCCTCCAATTTGAGGAACAATTGGATCGAATTCGTGCGGAAACTGTGTTCACAAAAGTTTTAAATAAGGCATTGATTACAATAGGGATCGCACACACACTCCAGACTGTGCTATCGTATTACCGTCCATCACATACACCACTATTACAGCAATTTGTATAAAATCTGTGCAAAAATGTCTTTACTTATCGATTAATCTGCAGTAAGAGTAAGAGACCACTGAATTGGTCACTGAATTATTCAGAGAAAACTGAGGCACAGGAATAGCATTAATTTCGATGGAAACCCTTGAACTTGAACTGAGGGCTGAGCGCTGGCGTCGAATCAATTACTCCTTAATTATTTAGATATTGATTTTGAAAACTTATGGTTAACCCAAAAGCTGTTTGTTTTGATCGAAAGCTGTGTTTCAAGAGTCAAGAGTCGTTGACTTTCAACAGAGAGAAAGAGGAAAGGACTCGAAATACAAAACAAAATACTTTTCCGTAATTATGGATTGAATTGTGTCGTAAAGGACAGGGAGTCTCTCATTAGCGGCGATAATAGCAAAACATATTGTGTGCGACTCTTATGCGACTAAACCTCAAAAATATATCATTAATTGAAAATAAGTCCACAAATTAGTGGGATATGAAAGAGTGATATCCGGCGCTACTATTCTATCGTTAGTCGAGTGGAGTGTCTCTCATATCCCACTATTATTTTTAATTAGTCAGAGGAGAGACATCAGAGGAGAGCCTTCTCTCTCTATGAGAGGATTAAACGGAAAAGTCATTACAAATTGCTTTCGGGCTCTGAATCTCTGGTTCGCTCACAAGTCTGTGCACTTATTCTGTGCTCTAACTGTTTGGCAGAAAACACTGGTATTAATATAAAGCATCAGATGTTTGCTTCTTATGCTATACTCATTGGTCTATAGCTCTGTATTAATGTTGGATTGGCTTTGATTTCATGCGAGCCCTTCCAAAAAGCCATTGCTATCAGACAGCTCTCATAATATGGCTGATGTGTTGTGCTCTTTGAAATTCTTGTGATACTCTCCGGAGGCGGTTAGGCTTTGATTGTCTCTTAACAGCACAAACAGTCTCTTATTGCACACTATTCTCACCGAAAGGCTAACCCCTAATATATTTTCAAGCATTTAAAGTCACAGAATTGTGGCAAAGAATATAAATACAAGAATATTCTCAAACAGTTAATTAAGAGCCAAATGTTTTTATCTCTTTTTAAAATGCATTTCATATTGAGATCAATATTTTGTAAAAATAAAAACCAAATAAATAAAAGTCTCAAACAATTTGTATTTGATTTTTGGTGCGGATTAACAAAAATCAATGAAATGATTGTTACGTAACTCAATGTTTGTAACAAAAGTAAAGCTCTGATAAAATTATTTCTAATTTGTTTCATCGCTTTTGGCTGAAAATTGATATGATTTTCAGCTTTTCTTATAAATACTTCAATCAATTAATGATAGAAAAGTAGAGAGTCTTGAATTGCATTCAAGTGTTACGTAAAAAGTTCAGAAATACGGTATGAAAGTACTCATAAAATTGGACACCTTGCTCATTTTCAAATCAATTAAATGGACTAACATAATTAGTGACTATCCTGTCTATTCCCACTTCACAAAGTTACAAAGCTGGCCAAAGATAACGTCTTCTCAATTAGTTCTCGAGTACCGACCCCAACCGCCGGGGAACAACGAACACCGGTCTTCACCCAATCGAGAACCCAACTAAGTGGCCCCCGTGCCGGTGGGAACCTCGATCTTGGCAACATTTTGGGCCAACAACTAATGAAATATGAAGAAGAGTTCAAAGGGCAAACCAACGACTCTGGTGATGACAACTGTGGAGAACCAACCCCAAACACCCGGGGACGAAAACCTACCAACTTCGTGGGGGAAAGTCATTGGGGAAATCCTGAATTTCAAAAATGGAAGTCGCAACCAGACGCTCAGGAAGACTACAAATCGTGCCCATTATTACTTGAGTCAAGATCTGTCAGTAGAATGTCTAACCACAGTTCGAACTTCAACGACCCTAATATCACGGGAACCATCGGCTACCCCTATCTCTTGGGACATCGAAGCAACGTCCCCATGATCCTGGAGACCGGCGACTCATGTCATCGTTCGCCAAACCGAGATTGTGTCCCCATCCAACCGGGCGCCGAAAAGGACTGGCTCTACGCCCCCACCCCAGACGACTGGTTTAATCAAACGTTGGACCCGATTTATCCCAACTCAGTGGACGACGACGGAACCCAGGCGAAATGGGTCAACCGTGCAATCGCCGCATCGACCGCCGAAACCAGTGGACAACAATTGAGGACAACAACTCTACGCGCTTTGCGTGAGGACTAAGCGCTTTGAGTGCCAGCACTGCAATCAAAGGTTTTCAATGGCTTTTAATGCAGTGCTGCGCTTATCAGATGTTAACAGGAAATGAGCTGTACTTTGGACACTACGCTGCAGTCTACTCTTTAGTGGAGTTACACTTTGGACCAACGCTGTAGTAGTCTCTTTAGTTGGACTTTAGACTTACAGTTCACACCAGTAATTGCTACACAATTACAATAAGAAATTGTTAGGTAATCAAAATTATTATTCAAAATGAATCCAAAGTTTTCTGAAATTCAGATCTTTTTTCTCTTTGATTTTAAAGATCAAAATTTCCACTTTGCTTGTTGTATCTGGTCCGTTTTCGTCTGAAACGCCGTTATTTATGGATTTACCAAGACAATGGAATAAAAATTTCAGAATAAACAAGAAATTGTTAGCTAATCAAAATTATTATTCGAAGTGAATCCAAAGTTTTCTGAAATTCAGATCTTTTTTCTCTTTGATTTTAAAAATCAAAATTTCCACTATGCTTGATGTATCTGGTCCGTTTTCGTCGGAAACGCCGTGATTTATGGATTTAACAAGACAATGTAATAAAAATTTCAGAATAAACAAGAAATTGGTAGGTAATCAAAATTATTATTCAAAATAAATCAAAAGTTTACTAAAATTCAGACCTTTTTCCTCTTTGATTTTAAAGATCAAAATTTCCACTTTGCTTTTTGAATCTGGTCCGTTTTCGTCGGAAACGCCGTGATTTATGGTTTTACCAAGATAATCGAATTAAATATTTGGAATAAACAAGTAATTGTTAGGTAATCAAAATTATTATTCAAAGTGAATCCAAAGTTTACTGAATTTCAGATCTTTTTTCTCTTTGACTTTAAAGATCAAAATTACTGATTGTTATGTAACTCAATGTCTGTAACAAAAGTAAAGCTCTGATAAAATTATTTATAATTTGTTTCATCGCTTTTGGCTGAAAATTGATATGATTTTCAGCTTTTCTTATAAATACTTCAATCAATTAATGATAGAAAAGTAGAGAGTCTTGAATTGCATTCAAGTGTTACGTAAAAAGTTCAGAAATACGGTATGAAAGTACTCACAAAATTGGAAACCTTGCTCATTTTCAAATCAATTAAATAGACTAACATAATTAGTGACTATCCAGTCTATTCCCAGTCCACTCGTAAGCACTGTTGGAAACCCTGTGCTCTGCATCCTCTCTATTGAAGTGCTCCGAAAGTAACCGAAATTAGATTTGAATTGAGTCAACACTTCCCTAAGTGTTAACCAATTAAAAGTGAATTATTATTATTCGACTCCTATTTGTTTAATCGCTAAACAAATCGGAGTCCTATCCCTGGATCTCAACCCACTATATCTCATTTTGACGCTTCCCTTACCCCTCTTGTAATTATATTCAGGGCTCACATCCCTGAGTGCAGACAAATATATGAGCCGTCAGTAAATTAATTGGTGTTAACCAAAAAAAATATTCCGGACTTTCGGATGCGGTGTTCAGTTATTCTGTGCCACAGATTCGTTACGAAACAATTTTTTTACTCTTAAATGAATGAATTTTTTTTCCAGTACTTCACAAACGACTCGTCATTATTCTTAATTATTTCAAAACATTTATTCACTGGAAAAATGTCAGCAGTTTTTGGGGTTCAGGAGAAGAGTTCACTGAATTTCTTAGTCAACAGAAAATTCAATTTTAAATTCAAAGTTAAAAAATAGATTCGCTTTTCGTATAAATCATTAAATAATTTTTTGTTTTACAGCAAAACAAACGAAAATTTTCTTTATTTTTGTAACTCTTTTAGCAATAGATTCAATAGATTTATAGACTATTTGAATGAAATCCCAAATTCGTTAACGAAATGTCAGAACAGTATTTCAAAAAACAAGAGATAATTATTTATGTGTTTCCCATAAATTAGTGGAAAGACTTCTTCAACTAATTTATTATCTGTAAAAATATTGAGTCAAATGTTTTTCTCACTCCAGAAGAAGGAGAAGAATAAGTGACTCAACGAAAGAAAAATCTCAAAACAGTATTCACTTAACGGTTGAGAAATTCATTATTCAATTAAAAACATTTTTAACGGCATATCCATAGCGACAGTACTCCCGGATTAGTCTCAGGGCGAGCACTGACACCAATCGCAAGGATGGGATGCCTGTGAGGCCTGAGCTCTGGATGAGAATTTACACACGAATAGCATCAGACAGTTGTGCCAATTGTCTGACAATCAATTCAATAGATCCAAAAACATAACAAAAATATATTTTGAAGTCAAAAGTCTGTCGTTTTTTGGCTAAAAAAATATGAATTAATATTTTTATTGGCATTTCGTTAAACATTACTTATGGCCATAACTTATGGTTTCAGATTAATTCACTTTATTTTGCACTTCACATGACTTTTGATTTTATAAACCATTTTTCATTTGACGGCATAAGTGCACACCTTTTAAGTGGTTTTCAAATATTTATTACATCAATAATAGTGTGACTATTAAATACATTTCACTTATTATTATGTCATTAAATATTGATATTTCAATCAATACTATAAATGTTTGGGAAAAATAATTGAATGAAATTTTAGATAACATGTGATCAAGTTCATTCAGCATACAGTTCATATTCTTTTGATTTTTGATATTAAATTAAATCCAAAAAGTATTTGAAAGTCTTCCCCCCAGAGCCTGAATATTGAAACAAATGTTTGAAAACTAACGACTCGTTTATTGCTAGACTCAGCACATTTTGCCCAAAATCAATAATCAGTGAACTTTTTATTCTTCATATCATTTCTATTATTCAGTAGTTTTGGTGAAAACGGAAACCATTTCAAAACAAAGACTATCCGACAGACCCTATCGATGAATGGACGGGTAGTTTAAGCACAGCATTAAGATATTGTTGATATTAAGAATAGTTTACTTTCTATTGAAAATTCTATTGAAGTAATCAGATATCAGTCCCTTTAAGTCATTGTTTCACTGAAGAGAGGGATCTCTCTCTCCCTCTCCCCTAAAAATTCATCACTTCATACATTCATTTGATATAAATTATGCGATGATTTGAAAAGCCTTTAAAGTTTAGACACATTTCTCTATAGCACTAAATCTACACTCAATATAGCAGAGCATAGCTTAGATGCTGTGCTCTGGTAATGATTTACGTGATTTTGTATAAATTTTTCCTCCGCACAGCACTTCACTCCGTCTACCAAACGATTGAAAAAACAATTTTTATTCTTATTATTAGTTTTTCGTTTGTGTTTCAAATCTTACGATAAAATTGAAGACAATTTTTTGGCTTTTCTTCAGTGAATTGACTCAAAGAGAAAAACTCTTAACTGAAACACAAAATATGATAAACAGAGGGAAAGGCTGAGGACAGCCATAACAAGCAGTTCCTCTACCAAACTGATAGTGGGGTTGAGACCAGAATAAAATCATAATAAAATATAAATATATAGTAATATATAAAAAGCAGTTGAATATAATGTCAGCGAAATATACTGAAAGAGAAAAACATAAAAATAATACAAAAATAAGTTAACATTAATGACAGCGAAAATGCTTTTAACAAAAAATAGTCATATCTTTTCTCTTTTTAAAAGAGAAGTCAATTTAACATTCATTTTGAAACATATTCCCCCATCAGATCCCTTTCCTCTCATAACTATCCCTTTGAAAAAAATTTCCCTCAATTTTGAATGGATTGCAATACATATGAATATAAAATGATTTATAATTAATTTTCATCTCTTTTTATGCAAAAGTTAAGCTCTTTTTCGAGTTTATTGTTAACTCATATTTTGTTCGACTAATTCCTGTGCTCTGTCTCTGAACACGGAAAGGGGTTCTAACAATACAAATGACATTAGAGTTAAGGCTTTCAAATTTGAGTAATAAAAATAATTCATCCCTAAAAAGTGAGATATAATGGGAGTGGGAGAGAGAGGCTAAAGACAGTCAGCTATTTGTGTGAACACGACTTCTGGAGAAAAAAAGAGTAAAAATATTTATTCATTGCTTTGTTATGAATGCTGTCCTTTCAGTCGAAAAGTAGATTGAAATTGAGGGGAGAGAGAGAGAGAGAGAGAGAGAGAGAGAGAGATCCTTAAGAAAATGTGAATTTGATTATTAGCTGTAATTGTGTTATTTGTTTTCGTTAAACTGTTTCCGAACCTATTTTTCTCATTTGAATAAAACATTAGTTGTTTTCCGTTTCTCCTTTTTTCGCAAAATAACTAAACCCCTAATGAACTGAATTATTAACTCAAACACTGAAAACTTGATACAACAAGAAAGGTCAATTTGAAATCCCTTGGTTACAAACTGAATCCATGTGTGAATTTGATCCTGTTCATCTTTGGAAAGCTATTTCTGAAAGAATCCAATCAAAGAAAGTCAACTAAAGAATTGATTTTATCGCTTTGAATGTATGGTCGGCTCAACTTCGCTCTGACACTGTGTTTGGACTCAGAGTCTTGTGTTTTACTCGACGGCCCTAAAAGCAGATTAACACATGAGGTATGAGCGGAGAGGCATTGGTTTTATAACTTTCTGATATCAAATACAGTCACTAATTATCTCTTGAATTACCGGTAATTCTCCTGTAATTCAATGCAATCCTTCAGATTTGTGTAACAAAAATAGCCTTAAGTTTTAGCACAGGATTCAAAACAAAATGTTTTTCCATTGCCTTGAATAAACTGTTTTCACATCCAATCAAAACATTTAATGAAAATCGTTTGACATTCAATCAATTGATTAGATTTTTGTTAACCAATCGATTATTCAGAAGAAAATATTTTTATTGAAGAAAATGTATTCAATCAAAAATGTTATATCATTTTTGTTGACATTTATTTGTTTAGAGTCTGTATTTGACTGAAGGCCAATGAACCGGAAAGACAGGACTCAGGCCTCAGAGTAAGAAGAGATGCAAAACTCTGAGCAAATCAATAGACAAAATCCAAACCAAAAGGATTGGGTATCAAAAGAGAGAAGACTTCTTATATACGAGTCTTGAGTCCATCCGAATAGAGAACTAAAGCCAACAAAATATTTATCTTATGATTGATTGGACTGTCGTCTGAGCTATCGATGAAAACTTGTGTACAAACTGTAAGACCAGAACAACAACACGACTACAGAATGGAGTGAACTGTTTGGCAGAACAGAGAATAAAAAGAGGAAAGCCATCAAAAAACTAGACTAACAGCTAAAGAGGAAATGTATTGCAAAATGTAAGCGAAAGTAAATTTTTTTTCTCGACTCTTATTCTGTGCTCTGAGAGACGGCCGGATATATTGAATGTACTTTTTATTCAGTGGAAGGCTGTGCCCGAAAAATATGACGAAGAATAAGATGTTTTGTCATAGAAATCATGAGTGAGTGGTAATAAGATTTGCTCTATTTATTTGAGACACACCACCACTCAGTCCTAAAACACAAATTGCATTAAAAACATAACTATTTATGTCTCGAAATACAAATCAAAATAAACTTTTTCATAGCTTTTAATGGATTTACTTTACGAACAGTTTTTCTATTGAATTGGTTTTGAAGTGATTTCTATGCTTTCAATCGATTGTATACCAATTGAGTTAATGTCAATTAAAATTGTCAAGGTTCTTTCAACAACTTGTTCTAGATTGAAAAATTGATGAAAGTCTGGTCAGTCTTTGGAAAAAGTCTGTTTCCTTTCAACGATTTTCACTCAGCCTTTATTCTGAGCCCAAAATTTACTCAATTTTCACATTAAAGGCTCAAAAGATTATTTGAGTTTTTCAGTTAAAGAAAGAAAAGATACCCAAAAATAAGTGCAAATAATTGTTTTTGAATCAAAGTTTATACACTTTTCTTCGCCTCAAATCAATTAATCGATAAAAAGAAAGTTTTATTTTTTTTGCTGAACTTTCAAAGCCTTGAGAATACAAAACAACAAATTCTGTGCAAACATTGAATTCAGTTTTGAAATCATTGAATGCTTTTCAACTCGGAATCAATTTTCGTGAAAATGTTTCAAAACTATTAGCAAACAATTACTGGTTATTTGTGAAAGACCTTGGCACATGTCATCTCAAGAAAATCAATTCATTTGAAAAGTCAGCAAGATTAAATTTTGAACACTCAACTCAAATATAGATAAACTCATTTTTATCGCAAAATTGATAAATCATTGATTGAGATATCGGGGAACAGGTGTTAAAATTTGATTCTATCTTAAAATACCCTAGGTGAAAGCCAGATATCCGATGTGGTCTAGTGGCTAGGATATCTGGCTTTCACCCAGAAGGCCCGGGTTCAATTCCCGGCATCGGAGCTACACTTTTTTATTTTGCTCAGAATAAGTACATAAATAATGAATTATTTCGTTAAATGACTCAAACATTTTGATTACTTAAGTCTTGGGCAGAATCTGGACATAGAGTTGTGTCACAAATACATATAAATCTCTTTCGCTTTTCTCTGAAATGTCATTAATTCTGAGCCACTATTATGTGTGGTGTCGGTCCCCCAAACACACGAGAATTATAAGAGAAAAATATTATATATGAGTCTCATATATCTCTCTCTGAGTTATACACACATTATATTTACTAATCTATGGGTTGCATAACAAATGTGTGTCCAATAGTTTTCTGGTTGAGAGACAGGACTACGAAAATTGAGTGAATCCTCTGCTAAGTCATTGTCTGTACTCTCTATCGGACACTTATTATTAATCGCAGCCATTGATATGTCTGAGCGCTGGTCTGCTTATGAGTGGATCCGCACAAGTAATTCATATCTCATATTCAGTGAATATATTCATTCATATTATATTAGAAGAGAAATAGTCTGTCATTTGCACAGAATATTATGTAAGCCTCGGATATAATGTATGAGTTGTGCTCTCAAGTGATTGAAGGGAAATGACTACAACTGCCTCCGACTCTGACTCTTATGTTATGGCCGAGCGATTCGAGTGATCCGCGCGTTTGGGATCAACTAAAAGTAATTAACGTCAGATGAATGTGACATTTGGACAGTCACTCAATTGGACTGACACTCAGCCTCTCTCTTTGCGGTCAACTAATACTCTATTCCTTAAGATTATTGACTAATACTTGAGACGTGAGTCTTGACTCTCTTTTCAACACTTATTTAATGTTTTTCTATACACTTATGAGTTATAAGTTATGAATCAAACAAATCAATAAAATTCAGTCCAAAAAATGAGAATAAATTATCACTTGATTTGATCCAATGGTACATAAAAATAGGAATTACTACAGAAAAACTGCAATAATCAGATTAATACCAAGGTCTTAGTATTTGAAAATATATTTCGCTTGTTTATTAGTTTTTTCAATTTATTAAATTCAATAAAATAAAGGAAATATTCGCCGAGAATTACACATTCTATTGACCAAGAGTGTCAAAAATTTGTATACAAATAAAATCGCAGAATTAAATTGGAAAACTAGTTGAACTATTTTACAACTGGTCAAGTTTATATATTTCGGATAAGATATATCTTGTTAAATATTTTGGATATATCAATAACAATGTCGAAAAATGACCAACCTAACCACATACCTAGCAATCCGCCGAAGCCACATAAAAAACTAATCAAGTTCAATGCCAGAATGTGTTTAACAAAAATATCCGGATATCCACTATGAATAATCATGATAAAATTTGTAACATTGCTCTCATTTAAGTCAATTTTTTCGACTTCAATCGGGTAATATCTTGAATCGAAATCAACCTTGCACATTTTATTGCAATCTTGTTTAATTGAAAATACTTCACGGTTATAAGCTGGCTCATCGCAAGATTTCAATCTTTGATTTCTATCCAACAATTATTCTTTCCTAATCAAAGAGGAGCTCAAGAAAAGTCCAAGATCATTGGCGTTTATTGCGAGACCATAAATATGTTCATAATGCAAAGAACCTGCTAGAGCGTCCATATTAAATTTGATATGCAACATTTCAATTTGTTCTTGGAAATTTCTCCATTCTTCCTGAGCGTCACTAAAAAATATCATACACTTGCCTCCCATTATTGACTCGTTATTAAAGAGTTCATTGTTTTGCAAGATGACAATTGTCTTGAGAGGATCACCAGTATATCTGTAATGATGATACGCTTTGCCATAATCGATGTCCCAATTACCATGCACAGTCATTTTTCAAATTAAATCATTTTCTATACCCTGCTCATTGTTGTGATTTTCAAAATTATTTGAAAACAGTTATCAAATTCATTGAAAGACATAAATTGAAATTATCTGAACTGATGGGCATCTGCTGTACGAAGAGAAGAAGGGACCGGTTGTCACCATATGTCTTGTGTGACGACACTTTAATACTAGTTTTCTTTTACCTAAGGTTAAGGATCAGAGGTCTGTGCCGATTGAGAAGAGTGTCCCAACAGTTCAACGAATGTATTGTCATTTACTGCGAACGGGAGAAAACTATTTTTATAAGGAAATTTTTGGAACCCAATACAATAGAATCTAGGCTGAGGTCAATATCAAGTACATTCACAAGAATTAGTTCACTCTTACTGAGAGACTGTCTTCTGTGTCGAACAGTTATCGGATATTTGAATGAATACTTCAAAAGTCTAAAACACTTATCGATTAAAAATTGTCGGATATATTCGTTCATCGAATTGGTCTCAAATGAAGAGATGAACACATTTTC
>JAQIXV010000122.1:0-89494 GCA_034700625.1 Tectocepheus velatus
AATTGAGATTTGATTTCATTGAAAACTTCTTTGAATGTAATCAAAATATTTTCAGATTTGATGAAAACATCAAAGAATTCGTAATTAAATTCAACCATTAATTTGAATAAATAAAACATTTCTTATGAATAAAAAATATGAATAAAATAACGAAACAATTAATGTCTTCTCAATAAACAAACAAATGATACCTTTCTTACAGTCAATTGAATTATTACTGATATGTATGTGTGATATGTTTGTCACTCCTTTTATAGCCTTTTGGTCGACAATCAATGTTAAGCGCGTATTGAAAAACAATTGATATATAAATTGATAAAAACCTCAAATCAGATCTCGTGACACAACACTTGTAAAACTGTACAATAAATTGAGTGAATAGAATTTCATTCAAAATAACCTAGCTCGTGACCTAGCCAATTGAATTTCAATTTTAATGTAATGAAAGAAAAACCATTTGAATTCTCAAAATAAGTCAAAAATAATTTCTCATTTAAACAGTATTTCAAATAAAATCAGTGATTATTTTGTGACAAAACATAAACTATTTTATCAAATAAATAGTTTCTCAAAGAAGTGATAAAAACAATTATCTCCTGAAGCGATGCTCAGAAGCAAAGCAGTGTTGTTGGGATCGGAGGCCAACAAGAAGGCAGAGTCCGGCCAATACTACGGCGCTATTGAACTCTTTTCAAAAGCCATTGAATTATATCCATTTGATTATCGTTTTTATCTGAACCGAGCCTTTTGTTACGAGAAGACAGAGTTATACCACTTATGTCTGGCCGACAGCGAGGAAGCCATCCGTCTGAACAGTTCTATAGAAAAGTGTTATTTCCGTAAAGCAAGAGCTCTGACCGGACTTAAGGAGTGGACCAAAGCAGAGGAATCATACAAACAGGTGCTCGATATGAACCCGATGTGCGCCGAGACGAGGGAAGACCTCTTGAAGATGCAATATATGGCACTCACGGATATGGGCTTCGATAGGGATTCGGCTCTTAAGGGAGCCGTTAATTATGACTCAATACGTCTGGCGATCGACGGACTGCTGGCCGACGGAGTGGTCACTACTGGCAGATGTGACAACGAATTGGATAAGACTTTGAAAGCTCTGGAATCGACTAATGATAGCAATTGTTTTGAATTAAATACTTTGGACACAAACAGTGGAAACGCTTATGAAAGTGGAGTCAAATACGCGGACAAAGCCCGGACTTGGGCTCAATTGGCCGAAACACAGCCCATAACAACACCTGTGGAGATGACAACAGCAACTGTGAGGCCGGTGTCGACCCAACCGATAGTTAAATGCAGTGAAAAACTATTAAAACCGACGAATATCTGGAATTATAACGGATTGAGAGTCGAAAACGTTAACATCGATAACAAGAAGTGTTTAATGAAGAGGTTCTCCGTCTTCGGTAAAGTCAAAGGCATAGAACCCGTCCGCAACTGTCGGTCCTCTGTTTGGGTGTTTTACGAGAACCCCTCCTCTCCTGTTGAAGCCATCGCCAAAATGCAGGGAACGGTTCAGTCGGACATTAATTACTACCAAAACGGACAGCCGTTGCCGTTGCGTATGTTCTTCGCGCCGACCAACGATCAGACGGAACTCAAATTCTGTCGTCCGAAGCAACCCCTCGACAATAAGGGTGAGTGCTATTACTGGCGGACAACCAACTGTTCCCTTGAGGACAAGTGTACTCTCCTTCACATACCGGTCAACAAACATATCGACGCACAGGTCTGGATGAAGACCAAAGACGGGAAACACATCTAATAATCTTATTAATCGACTCATTCCTCAAAATAATTATTGAAAAAACAAATATTTTATATATTTTTTTATTTGTATTTAATTTTGAAAAATAGTTTTAATATTGAATTTCAATAAAAAAAATTCTATAAATAAATAAATATTTTTCAAAAACTTCTTCTGTTATATCACTTCTGATATGAAAAGTATTTTTTTGGGAAATATTTTTATTTAAAATAATTTTTGTTTATCTCTTCCGAAGGGAGTCGAAGGGAAAGCCTTCCAAAAATCAAATTTATTCATAGAATCGATTGAATATGATTTCCATTGCATTAGATTTTGTAATCTATACCTAAAGGAGGAACAGTTTTAATGCAATTTCCAATTTCCTACTCAATCCCTGTCCTACGCTTATAAAATGTTTAAGAAAAATAAGTGACCGTTCCTTTCAGTCCTGAGCCATAAAATATTTATTTATCTCTAAGTTTAAGATAAGACAGTATTTTGGGTCTCTGTTAAGGCAATGGCCTATTGTATGCATAGCTGATTACATAAGAGCACAGCCATTGCACAGAATACAGAGCACAGAATATTCCTGACGTTATTTTGCATAAATTTCTAGACTTGTTGTCGTTTGGCTGCCTTTCCCTTCCCGTCTCTTATTCTTTTTCCTACCAAATAATCTGTTCCTCAGTTTGAGGACAGAATTGAAGATAAAAACAAAAAGAGAGAAAAATTACGTAAAAAAGAGTCGAGTGCTGTGCAAATGTGTGCCATAAGAGTCTCGAAGGACTGACTGTTTTTTGTGTTTTTATGGAAAAAAAGAGATCGAGTCGTCTGAACCACAAATAGGCTATTGATGAGCACCGGCTGATACTGAATAGAGTGATGCATCAGTCATGGAGTACGTGTCGGCCTTAAGACAAGTCCAATATTGATACCCGTTTTCTGAGGGCTAACCTCTCTATTCGCCGATCAAAACGTTAGTCTTTGAGTCAGACAACAATTTTTGTGTCAGAATTGAGTCCAAAGAAAAGTTTTTATATATTTTTTTTCTGAAGAAAACTATTGAATCGAAAATGAATTTTCAAGAATAGACTCAACTTTTCTATTGATTGGGCTTTTTCTTTGAGGACAGGCTTATCAACGACTTATGATTTTTTTTATGTGTTGTCCTGTCTTTGAAGGAGTTCCACAACTTATCAAATGATAAGAGATTATTGAAAAAAACCGAAAACCAACTGACAGTTTGTTTACTGAAGAGTTTTTGCTCTTTTGGTCCGAAATTTCTTAAGCCTTGAAACAAATCAAATGATGCGAAACGTAATGTTTGGTCACTTCACTGAAAATTGAGGCCAGACTTGGGATCAGACAAAATAAAAAAATTTTGACTCAGAATCCCATTTCTCTCCAACACTCTCTATGTCTTCCCTCCTCTTAATACAAATAGTCTGAAACGGATCCGCACTTGAGCTGAGGTAACAGTTCATTGCCTACGGGGGCCGATACCGATGAGAGTCATTTCCAATATAAGTATTATTTTACTCTCAATTGCGAACTCTTCTCGACTTTTATTACTTCCTGCGAGTTCTCTCTCTCTCTCTCTCTCTCTCTCTCTCTCTCCAAAAATGTTTGTTTTTGTTTGAATTCTTATGAAATATGAATTAATTGCAATAAAATCAGAAATACCCTGAAGTGGAGTAATTTTAGCTTAAATTCATACCAAGTATTGATTCAAAACCTTCGTTTCATTTCAGCAATTCATTCAATTTAATGGTCACTTTTCCCATTTTTTTCAGTACAAGTCATTGAATATAAATTACATTGAATTGATCGTGGCTAGAATTGATTCTTGGAAATGGCTAGAATTGTTTAATCTAGTTAGACTGTGCTTGAAACGTCTGAGAGTAATCTAGATATTTGTTTTTGCTTTTTGAAGAAAACCATTGAATTCCTAATCAGCACAGAATAGCCCAGAGTTATGTCTGACTGGGATTAGAATAGAAACGAAAAGGTTGTGCGAAATTCTGTTATCATTTGAACTTGCTCCATTTGCTTGATTATCGCGATAGAGCTCTCGAAACAATTGATTTTTTTGTCTCTCTCTCCCTGTCCTCCACTCAATTAGATTAAAGTTTAATGAATTTGTTCTGAAATCGCATTTAATTTAATTTTCTTTTGCTTTTCTTCTCTTAATAAACATTGTATTCAATGTTTGAGTGAATCTCTTATTTGAATTCAAAGATTAGGACTAAATCTCATTAAAAATTAAAGCAATTCTTTTGCAGTATTTTTGTTGTCTTTGAGATATAAAACTTGAAACGAAAAGTACGGAAAAAAGTGGTTTCAGAGTAATATTTTGTAATGGATTTTGAAAATAAGGCTAAAAACAAATGAAAAACATTTCAAATAATGTTTTGCCACAAAAAAAATTTATTCAACAAATAAGTGAATGTAATAAAAGTCAATGACTTTTGGGGATTGACTTCTTAGATATCATATGTTTTTAATTTGTTTATCAAGATATAGTAAACCATTGAAAGCCTTAATGAAATTGTAGTACACTTTGCTGTGAATACAATATGTTTTTTATATTAAATTATTAAAAGCATATCATTTTATGCTTGATAATAACTTCCTGTTTGATAAACAAATAATTATCCTTGTTGACCGTTGATAATTAGACGCACTTATCTAGTTTGCACAGCTATTGCAAGCTCATTTTTCACCCTGATTGATTCAAATAATTAATTCGTGTCCTTTCAAAGCAGATTGTCGTTGAATAATATTCTTCATATTTTGATTGATTAGCAAAAATTTTGTCACTTTTTTATGTTTTACACAATTTTTTACAGAATTTGATAATAATGTTAAGAATATTCTGTGTTTACATAATTTCGACAAAAAATCATTTAGTAATTGAATAAAATTTTTGTTTGATTTCATTAAAAGCAATAATTTTAATGAATTTTATTCTCATTTTTTTTGTTCATAAATTGAGTAAACATTAAATGATTGGACTTTTTTTGTAATGAAATTTTGTTATCAAAAGAAAAAACAATAATTGATTAACAAATAGATTGAATCAAAAGAAAAAAAACTCTACAAAAGAGGGGAAAGGGATGGAAGACTGCGATAAGAAACAGATTAAGAATTTGATTAATAGATGAAAATTTTTGAGACATATCTCCAAAACTAATCGGGAAATGAGTTTTCATTCAATATTATCACTAAATTCTTGTATCGATTGATAGTTTTGTTTCACATTTTAATTGATTGCTTAGAATAACAGCAAAACTGTCGCAAAAATACTTAAGTTTCATTTTTCGGCAAAAGTTTTGCTTATTTTTGCTGTTTTTGGACTTCAATTGTGTTTATATCTGTCCCTAAAAATTATTAATGAAATAAATCCCAATTTTTTTCATCTGAAGAGTGAAAACCTCTGCAAATATTGGGGTCTGGCGTTAGTCGGAGTGCAGTAACTGTTTGTGAAAATTCTGTACAAAAATATCTTTTTTTGGATATCTTTATATACTTTTAGTGCTTTTTTTTGTTTTGTGTACACATAGAGTGAGAGACAGATAAAAAAAATCGAGGAAACGGTCGATCGGTTGAAGTGCTTATACAGCGATTCAGATTCAGACACAAAATATGGTCTAAAAATGTTTGCAACGGATAACTCAATGGAGAAAAAACTATTGGCGACTAAATTGTGATAAATATAGTCGACTAACGATTCAGATATAAAAATGTGATCTGAAATTGATTTTGATGTCAGACTCTTTGCCCATTTTGGAGCACTTCCCCACCACTACAATATAGAGAGAGATGCTCAAGACATTGCTTGGTCAAATATTCGAATTCCAATGGGAAAATTCCCTCCGTCTTATGTGGCACTAATCTAGCTTGATTATTTTAAATTTTAAGAAGTTTCCCTGGTCATATATTTGAATTGGTACACATCTATCCTCTCATTCTTTCATTTCCTCTAAATTGTGTTCAAAATTGAGAAATGCATTGAAAGCGACAAAAAATATTTTGAACTAAAAGATAGAGAAAAGCATTTTTCAGTCGACAACTCTATTCGACAATAAATGGTTGAAAACATTTTTATAAATCAAATATAATAAATAAAATCCCATTCTCTCGGTTTTGATGACAGTTTTGAGCACAGAATCAGATATTTTTGTGTCTATTTGTTGTGCAGACATTTGGTATGAAATCCACGAATCAATTGCTCAGTCATTCAATTTTTGCGGAAAACAAATATTTCGTTAATTAGTTTCTCAATTGTTTTCCTGGAAAACTCTGAATTGAAATATCAATTACCAGCTGTTTATTTGAAATACGAATTTACAATAAATTCACTTTCAGTTTGTAATCAACTTTTAATTTTCAGTTAATTTATATACAAATTCCTATATCTATGAGAATTATATAAGAATTGCATTTATTTACTGAGTATTGGAAGTATTTTATTGATAAAAAAAACTCAATGAATCCGAGTTCAGTCAATTTGAAAAATTGTCGGACAATTGTGAGCCGAGTCTAATCACCTGAGCAGCCAAATCGATAACCTGGAGATTTTCTGGTCTCATCTAATGGGGATAAACGTAAACTGCGAGCACAGCATAAAACTCTATTATAAACTTAATATTGTGTTGCTATGAGTCCTAATGAGAAGTTGGCGTTTAGTTTAATTATAAATTTGGAAAAACCTCTTAATTTGACTGCAGATAGACTACAAGTGCAATGGACTGCCACTGAGTTCCGCCATTAATTGAAAAGTGAGTATCGCTTAACGTATGAAATGATTTTTATGGCATAAAAGACACGTTTCCCCTCTTTTTTCGTGTTATGCTGTGCGCTATCGAAATGCGAATATCATATCAAATGTATATTTAATTAAATGTTATTTTGTCTGCAAAACAACACCAGAAATATGTAGTCAACTGATTATTAGAGTGGTTTGCGTTCTGTGACTACCGTTCCCTTTTTGATTGTCGTTTTATTAATTGCTAGGTGTTTGAAACGTCAAATACCATACGCCAAACAATTCGGGAACAATTAATCTTAATACCACTGTCGAGCACTGTATCTGTGCGGAAGAGCACAGAATAAAATTTGTAGCTTATATTTGAAGTGCATATAAAACACTTGAAAATAGGTTTTACTACTCTTTTGTCTCCAAAACAATAATAAATCTGTTGTTGTTTTACATACACTCTATATCTGACACAAAACGAGAGGAATATTGTCTTTATTTGTTGTTTTCATTTGAGTCTATTCTTCGTAAGACTTGGTTTACATAAGAAAAGTGTCTTTCAATTCCAATTTATTCTGTGCTTTCAGTTTACATGAATTTTAATGAATTCAAATTATAATTTGTTTCAATCAAAAAACAACCAAGACACTTTATATTGACCATAGAATATATAGAATTGTATAAAAGTTTTGATAAATTTTTTTTCTATCAATCAATTCATAGCTAAATGTTTTGTATAGTCTTTTGCTTTTAAGACATTTTTTTCGTACAATTCTTGAGGGGAACGCCACTCGGAATCGAGGAGTGCCACACATTTCCAAAGAGTAAATTATATGCCATTAATAAAACTGTAATCTATTGTTGAACTCAAACACTGATTATTTTTTTTTGAGAAACGGATTTAATGTATGATTTTTAATGCGATTTTTGGCTCCGTTTTTACGGATCATTACGTTTTGTATCATACGAGACATGAAATGCAAAACTCCTTTCTTTTAGTTTTTCAAAAACATATATCACTTATAAATATAATACAAATAATATTATAGATATATATATACAGATATATACAGTGAGAAGAAAATCAAATATATTTTCATATATTTTCTGTTCATTTACTGAATTCTTATAAATATTTGTTTTTTTTATAGGAATGAAGAAAATGTGTGGAAAACAAAATGAAAATATATTTTGTTTGTTATGTTTTTTGCTGTTTCTCTATTCAATGCTTTAAAATCTATGAATACTTTTTTGACTTTCGATATGTAATCGAATCGTGAATTGAATTCTTGTCAATAGTTTTGTCGCTTTTTTCTCTAAATTTAAATTTGATTTCTCCTGTCGTTTGACTCAAGAAAATTGGGACCAGTTTTTACAGTCAATGAAATTCAATTTCATTATTCAAATCATTTAAATATTGAAATTTCAGTCAATTGAAAGGATTCTTCAAACATTTATTTTTTGTACATGCACACTTTTGAGTTGTTAACGTAAGTCAATTGGAATTTTTCTGCTAGATATATTGAAACTTGATTAAATTTTGATTTGAGCCGAGAATAACGCGATCAACTGATTGATGGTTGAATTATCTTGATCAAAAATTGTGTCATTTGTTTCTTGAATAAAATTGGAAAATGTTTTACAAAATACTTTTTGAAAAGCCTTTTGTCTGACTGTAAGGAAAAGTCACTTATTTTACGAATCATTAGTCGTTTTCTTCTATTAATTTAATGTATATTTTTCTGATTGTTTTTAGTGTTATTTCAACTCTTTGTTGAGAATTTCAGTTCATTTTTCTTCAAATTTTCTTTTGGTCTGAAGTTTAACGAAGGAATGCCTTTAAAAGGGGATCGACTCACAGATCGATAGGATTTGGACTCACTTTTCATCCGTTTATTACAATAGGATTTGACGTTCTTTTCGGTTGAATTTCTTTTTCTATGGCTTTCCTCTGAATCTAAACCCAATTTTTAATAAGTTTAAGGACAGGCTATTAGTCTGTGTGTTGTTGTTGTGTATGTGTGGGTTGTTTTGTTGTTTCCAGTAGTGATTTATCCTTGTTAATTTTGGAAATTTTAATGATTATTTAAATTACGAAATTTTTACGAATAATTTGCTTTAAGGGCCAGACTTTTGCCATATTTCAGACACAATTTGTTTCGGATCATAAACTTCAGACATATTTTTACATCAAATAAATACTCAAATATTATATTAAATTCATTGAAACGATAGACAAAAAGATGAAAATATTTTTTTTCAAAATAAAATTTAATAAAAATCTTATTATTATTTTCTAAAAGAATTGAAGAAAAAATATATTTCCTATTATTTTGTGTAACGAAACGAATCGACAAATGATATTAAAAATAAGTTTTTGTTTTGATATTCAAATGTTTTCCATTCAATTGAAATTATCCGTCAAATAATAACTCATTTAAATAAACATCTTAATAGATTGACTACCAAATGGGTAACTCATTGACACCTCTCCTACGGAACAGTAGTAATGAAAATAAATAAAAACCATTGACTCTAATAATAAATTGCATGAAATATAATAATAAACTTAACTAAGAGTTTGCTATCAATTCTTTTTATGGTTTTTTTTCAATGCGAGAGAGAGAGAGAGAGAGAGAGAGAGAGAGAGAGAGAGAGAGAGAGAGTCGTATAACTGTATCGCAAATTAGATTTGATATAAAAAGAAAAATATTTTATTGAATTGAAACCACACTCGAAGGCAACCCATAAGAGAATGGATTGAATGAAACATAAGTTTCTTTAATTTGTGTTCAAATTTTTTTTGCTCTTCCTTTGGATGTATTTAAACTCTAATGAAATATATTTTGTATTTTGAATAAAAATTTCCTTTTCATAAGAATTGAGTTAACTTTGAATTGGATTTTCATTTTGGGGTTTCGCTTGATTTCCGTGAGTCCTGACCCGACATCGCAAAACATTTTAGCGATACATAAGAGTTGATTAGATTTCTGTCTATATTTCAATTCAATGCAATATTAAGTTTGATGTTTGGTTTGGTTTTGGATTTAATGGCACAGGAATTAACTTCCAGTCCTTTTTTTTCACTGCATATCACATATAAAGCCATAATTTTATTCAATATATTATTTATATTCAGAAATGAATTAATAATTTATACGATTTTTTCACTGATTTATGAGAATTTTTGTTTCAACAGAAAAACAAAAACTCGTTTTAAAACATTTTTGTCGACACTATTTTCAGGACTGGAAACAAAAAACATTAACTCAGAATAAAATACACGAAAAACAATTGTTTTTGAGTTATATATAGCTTTCAAGAGAAGAAAAAACATCGCTTTTAAAGCAATCAATAGTTTTGATTGAAATGTCTTTTACTTGAAATTGAAGTCCAGTCCCAACGCCAGAGTGGAAAAAGCCTTTTCAATGAATGATTTATAATTATTTCCTTTGGATTGAGATAAGGGGGAGGGAAAACACTCTCTTCTTCAACTGAAAATTCCTCTTTTTTTGAAGACAATTAAAAATTTATTCCTCTTATTCTTCGACAGCGAAGAAAATTATCCGTCAATTTGATGGAACCGTTCGCTCGAATCGTTTAAATGAAAGGCATATAAATGGGAAGACATTTATTAAACATGAAATTCATATTAATGTTAGGCATAGATAGTATTGAATGCAATATTGAGATATGACACCAGTTCTCTCTCTCTCTCTCTCTCTCTCTCTCCCTATTGAAAGTTGAAATCAAAACATTGAAATGCTTTCCAAGAAATTCATTCAAAATATAGTTTTAATTACCGAACACTCAAATCGATTCTTGGAAATTGATTGTCGAAATTGACCTTTCATTTTGACTTTGAATGTCATCTCTTTCCTCATACAATGAATACAAACAAATGAATATTTTATCCTTCGATTATTTTTTTGTGTTATTTATTCAAATTTGTGTTTTTCAACCCATCCTTGACTTAAGTAAAGCCTTCTCTAAGATATTGTTTTTCATTTTTTTAATGATTTTTGAAGAGAAATATAATCCGAAATATATTCACAGAAATTGCATTAAATTTCAATTATTTGAATATATTTTTTTGATGAGAGTATCAAATTTTGCGCTAAATTTGAGTTTTAATCAAAATTTTTCAGTAATTATAACCAAAAAAAAAACTTTTAATTCACTAATAATTCATGAATTTGTTTGAAAAGGACAGCCAATCGATTGGTCGGTGGCTATGGTTTAGACACATATCACCAAAACTCTTGTGTTTGAGTCTCTCATTAAATTTTAACGATTAGTTTTTGGCACAGCTTTCCGAAAGCCCTGGCAATTGAAAAATTAATATCCAGCTGAAAATACAGCCGAAAAAAGTACTTTCAATTATTCGCCACTAATTGGTTTGATTCTTGAAAGGAACCCGCTCCTTTTTTTTATAACCAATACTTCCGAAAATTCAATCAACTAGGTTTAGCAACATTAAAAAAGAAGCAAGATAAAAAAAGAGTCTTGGAATAAATTTTCAAAATAAATTGAATAAAAGTCTTATATTTATAAAGAAAAACAGTGTATTAGAAGAGGATATAAAATAATATATAAATATATTTCATATTTATTCAGAATTATATCCGATATTATTGAAGTCATACCACATATCCATAAATTCAATGAACATAAGAGTCAAGAGTCAGTCCCTTCTTAAGTAAAAACACAGACAGAAAACAATGTAAAGTCAGCGTAAAAGTGGAAAACACAGCACAATATCCCAATATATTTGTTGTGCAATTGCTCTACCCTTTTGTTTATTGTGTTCCCTCTTATCCTCTATTTGACTCAATTTCAATACAATGTTATAATAAATATATTGTTTTTATTGTCTTTTATTTTATGGCCAAAGAGTTTATGCAAAGAATTGCTCAGAATTTTTATGTTTATATTTATTGTCAATAAATTTTGTTTTCCTTAAGTTTTTTTGGTTTTGTTTCTTAAGTTTTTCGGAATATATTTGAATTCATTCACTCACCAGATGTTGATGTAGTTGAGGCTGTGCTCGGATTGTACGGCACATATATGTTCAGATAGAGACAGTCCTCGCTCTGGTTCCTCATGAATGGCATCACACGTCTGAAGTACTCCATCCGCGACGAAGACATTGTTTTTGACGGTTCCGTACCGTTGCCGACGTCTGGCAGCGACTGAGGACACACCGGACCGAACTGTTTGGCCGGCCGTACGCCCCGCCAATGGGAAGGCGTCACCGGAGGCATAAACCTCTTTGTCTGTACCGGTGGTGAAGCGTAAGGAACCCCTAAGTATGCCTCCACTGGACTCAATGGGGAACCACTGCCTGACGAACGCTGTCCCGATTGGGTGCCCGAAGAGGAAGCACTCGACTCTCTCTGCAGAGGAATAATAATTCCTTTGAGAGTACCGTATTTTGTTTGGAACTGACGGGGACTGTCCCTCACGTCCGGGTGCTGTCCGTCGTAGCCATTTGTCAATTGGACTAATGTTTCGATAATTACTATCACTTTTGGAATCACTAATAGATTAAACATTTTCTTCGATTTCTTTGTTTTGTTTTTTTCCTTATCTTAAGAACTGATCCAATGGTTTGACAAGAATTCAAATATTTGTTTAAAAATTGTTTCCCAAAAGTTTTTTATCACAAAAACACATTTGAATACACAAAACAATTAGTAGTTTTGAATAAAATTTTACACATAATTAAGAAAACCATTTGAAAACAACTCATAAAACAATTATTATTATTGTTATTATAATTTAAGTTTCAGTTTTAATATCCAATCCATTAATTCTTTGCCTATTTTTCGGCCATTAATTGTATTAAAACCAATTAAAGCAAATGAATTGAATCGACAAAAGACAAGAAGTTTTCCGCAATTATCCAAAGAATTGATTTTTTTTCTGACGAAAAAAAACTACACAAAACTCAAACCAAAACGACTGAAAATATTTTGAAGAATTGATGAAAATCTCATTGAAATTGTCGTCAGTTTATTAGTATAATAAACAATTGGCGGTTGATTTGACATAAAAGCCATCAAAACTTGTAGTGCATATCAATTGTTAGCATAACATTAAAGGGCTGTAAAGAGTATGAGAGAAGCGCAGCACAGAATAAGTCAGCTCTTCAGCAGCAGAATAGCAGTCAAACGCTCCGACTATTATTCTGTAGACCAACTGCTCCTCGCATTCAGGCTTCAGATCAACCGAAATGACGCCAAAAGTTTATGAGTTGCGTAGTGTTGAGCGATGGAAAGGGAAGTGCCGGGAGAGAGAGAGAGAGAGAGAGAGAGAGAGAGAGAGATTCGTTTATCTGATCAAAGCTACAGAATATTCTCTATCCGTATAAATACGCGAATAAATGAGAATGAATTGAACAAACATTTCATTTGGCATTAAATTGACCTAGTACAGTATATTCTCTATCTGTCTATGTCTTTGTACTGCTTTTTGTGCTGTTCTCCACATATTTTATTCTCAACGCATAGACTTATATAACTATTGACACGAAAATAGTTTTTCTTCGGCAAAGAGTTTCGTCTGAGAATCAGATTAATTATTAATGATTTGATATCTTTTCCCTTATTTTAAGTGTCTATTCGCCTGTCCTTATGGATGAAGAGTCAGCCTTATATGCTGTGCTCTCTATATCAGAGTTTGTGACCAAACAAATACATTAATTAATTTTTAATCTTTGAGTCCTTTTTATCGTTAATTCAATGTTTGAAATAAGTTTTTATTTTTGTTATACATTTGTATCGCATAACAGTTTCTGAGCGAAAATTGATTACAACTAATAGTAAAATCTTTGGGAACAGTGAGGGATCGTTTGGTTTAGCTCTTGATAAATTCAATTTGAAATTTAATTCAAACTCATCCGAGACTTTTCAAAAACAACAAATTTTGTGTAACTCTTTTGATAAGAAATATATTTGTATTTAATCGAAAAGAATGTAAAGAAATGTACGAAAAGAAGAGAAAAAAAAATTCATTTAATTTAATGAAAATTCATTATCCGAGTGAAGAGTATTCTTGTTTAGAATGTAAATGATTTGTCATTTGGGACATACATTCAAATGGCCTCACATTTTAAGTGCACTTTTGAGATATACTTCTCTTAGAAAAGAGTAGAGTTTTGTTTAAAATTATAGTTTGTCTCCGAAACAAATAGACGTGGATTAAAATTTTTGTATTCAATTTGCAAAATCATGTCTTCAATAACAGTTTCAGCTCTGAATTAAGTGTTTGACAAAAATATTTCAGTTAATTATTATTTGATTTGTTTTAAAAAAATTAATTAAAGGGTTTAAAGAGGAGAGGATTAAACTCAACTATCAATTAACTGAACATTTAATTGGGATTTTATTTTTGGATTATAACAAAAATGTGTAATAGATTTTGATTTACAGGAAAAAGGATTAAAAACGAGGAAAAAAGTTTTCAGAATATTTTTATTTTTGAAACTTTACTGATAAGATGAGCATAAAAATTGTACTTGCTAATTAATTAGCTATTCATTTTATGTTCTATATCATGGTCTTTTTTTAAAAGTCTTTATAATATCAAAGAATATAATATTCTTGTTAGTTTTCTATGATTTTATCGAGGTACGTTAAGAGCAAGAGCAATAAATTCTAATGAATTTGAAAATGAATTTCCTTGTTGTTTATAATTGCGTTTAGAAGAGAAGTTTCAAAAACTTTTTTCTTGAAAAAAAGTTTAAAATTGAAAAAAATACAATAAAAACGGATTAATGTTTTTACACTAAAACTGTTTTCATTAGACTCTCCAAGAGTTGACTCTCCAGACACGAGAAAAACACTACTATTTTATGACTCCATTCCTCTCCTAATGTAAGATAAGAGAGAAATAGGAATTCCTTTTTCTTTTCAATTCTTATCTAATTTAATACATTTTAAAGAATTTCTTTTTTTCTTTGAAAAAAAATTTCTTCTTATTCTTGACTATCGTTTCGGTTGTTATTAATAGTGAATAATATGAGAGGAATATAAACTTGAGATTAATTTTGTTAAGTAGTCGTAATGTTGTGCTGTTCTCTTCCTATTCATTAATTTTTGAGTGAATATTAAGAGTAAAGAAACACTTCTTCTTCTGCTCAGACATTAATCCCGAACCCATTAAATATATTTCATTTGAATTTTTAGTTTGACTTAAATTTATTGATAGTTTCAATTTTTTTCCCCAAAATTTTTTGTTTTTCTATTCATTTAAGACCTTTATGATGTTGCGGGCAATGAACTAGGTGATTCAAATGTCTTCCTCATTGATTGATTGTTGAGATTTTTCTTCTTTTTTGGTATTCATTTCATATGAATTGAAATTATTTTAATGAAAAGTTTTGCTGAAAATTATTGTTTGAATTCATCTGAAAAATGACACAAAAATCAAGAAAAATGATTAATGAGTTTGGAGTTTGAGTTTTGCTATAATTTGTTTTATTTTTCATTTCATTTACGATTTTAATTGAAATTTAATTGAAAATTATATTTCGGTCCAAAAACGTGAGATTTGTTTCCCAATTGAAAACAATAGAAAACTTTTTATTTGTATTTCAATTTGAAGTTACAATAAAAGTAGTAATAGTTTTACTGAAAAATTGATCTCATTTTCAAATTTATGACTCGATTTGAATATAAAATTTCCACAAAAATTGTATTACTATTGAAATGACATAAAACTTATAATTAAATTTGCGGCAGAAAAACAATAGGAGAGAGACTCAGGAATATTCTGTGCTCTTCTCAAATGTTAATTTTTGTGACTCTATTAGAAAACTGTTGTAAAAACAAAAGTGATTCTGAGTTTTGGGCTCACATTCAATGTATGACTAACGGAATCGATCGCTTCGATTACACATAAGGACTAACTATAAGACACACTAAATACATGAGGACTGGTAGGAGTGAGCGCTGGTGGATATGAATTGTGAAAATCTCTGGCACTGAGTATCTCTTCTTCCAGTTCTTTGTCTGTGTCTTCAGGTCTTCTTCAGCTCCGGCTCTCAGTTGGGGTTCGACTAAAAAGAGACTAATATTTTAAGACTGAAAAGCGTTTGGGTATTGTTCTGCACTTTTGCGTCCAATTCCCTAACATTTCTATTAAACTTATTCTGTGCTCTCACTTCGCCGATGAAAATACTACTTCTGTAGTACTGTCTGTCTGTATGTCTCTGTTTTTGGTTCAGTACTCACAACACAATACCCGAACACTAAAAGTATACGAAAAACGAGAGAAAAAAAGTGTATTTTCCGCTCACTTTTTAATCGTTAATTCGTTGGACTTTTTTCGTACTTATTCTGTGCTCTCATTGAATCAGTTTTTTTTGTAGAAGATCTTAGAAAACGCCAAAAATTTATGTCATTTTTGGTGTTCAGTCGCTCAGAGTTAATAACTTTCGCTCTTCTCTCTCTCTCTCTCTCTCTCTCTCTCTCTCTCTCTCTCTCTCTCTCTCTCTCTCTCTCTCTCTGATTAAATATTCTGTAAATTAGTTTTTAATTTCATAATCGATAGGAAATTAATTAATGAAAATGAAGTGAAAAATTAGAGACAATTATCCGTTACTCAGAATAAAAGTGTAATTAAGACAATAATTATAACTGAATTACAAATGAATTTTTCAACGATTTAGTTCCTGTTTGTATAATTTTTTATATTGTATCTAGGTTGTTTTTTAGTGACCTTTACACGTGTCTGCCTTATAACCCCGAGTAAAATCATTTGAAAAATGAAACCAATCGATGAAATTAAATGTAATTAATTTTAAAAATATACTGACCTCTTATCAGGGCATTTGAAAACCTGAAATAATTTCAAATATTTTGTTTTTGCTCTAAATATTATCAAATTTTCTTTTGAAAAGTTCTCGAATTTTAACCAATTTTTCGATAAATTAATTCAATGTTTGAAAACATTTTTTTTCTACTAAAAAGTATTGGAAACAAAATTCACGTTTTTGTTGTTGAAAAGCCGGCGCCGGCTTCAGATTATTTGTTGATATTTTATGCCTGACTTAATGAGATCTCAGTGAAAGAATGGCTGTGCGTTCAGCACCTCTTTCTAATGTGCAGTTCGAGCAATAATACCGGTCATGTGTTTCATGTCTTATATAATAAGAGATATTCAGACAATACTCACAAAGAATTTTCATTCAATAGATTTGGAAACGAAATGAAATTTATTCGATACCAGAAAAGAGAGGAAATACTAATAAAATAGTTTTTGGAATTCCTTTCATGAATTTGAATCATATTTTTGATAAATATTTTCCATTCAATGCGAGAGAGAGAGAGAGAGAGAGAGAGAGAGAGAGAGAGAGAGAGAGAGAGAGAGAGAGAGAATTGCTTGATATAAGAACTGATGATATTTGATATGAAATATGTTTTTTCGAAACATTTCAAAAGATATAATTTTTTTTCTCTCTCAACAAAAATGATTTTCTATTACTTTCTTAAAAGTTATTTTGACATTTGCAAGATACAAATAGCGTCTGAGTATTGTTGACCATGATAAGTTTTGCGACACTACTTGAAATGTATCTAGCTCATTCCGGTAAGTGAATTATTGACTTACGTGATGTCATATCCCCGTTATATGAGTTAATATTATGGGAATCCCTATTATTGAGGATAAGAATGTGTTTGGAGTGAAAAAACAGAATAACTTTGGAGTGAATGATGAGATCAATGACTATTTGAGTGGTTAATAGCGCTCTGGTAGTGAAGCACTGGTAGTGTCGCATCAATCTCTTACATACTATTATTGTCTTTAAATGTATTGCATCTCAAGTGTATTGACAACAACTATGGGGGAGAGAGAGTGAAGGGGAAGAAGTTTAGGTGTAATAAACGGTCGGTCATTTTCGGGCGCTCAGCATATTTCCAGTGACACAACCAATGAATTATCTTTTTATCCGACAGCCTATTGAGACAAATGTTTGGGGAAATACCGAAAATAATTTGTTTTTTTTCTTTTGTCAGTAATTTCAATAACAAGGAGACAGTGTTTACCTGTGCTCTTCAAATGTGACGGATCTTCCCAGAGGACAGAATTTGCGTTTTATTAGCAATTTTCCCATAAAAGCAATTAATTTGGATAAATATTTCCAAGAATTGATTGAAAATATTTTCATTGGTTTTCATTTTATCTATTCATCTAATCGTTAAAACAAATGGAAATTATTCTATAATTATATTCATCGATGAAATCACTCTATTCTTGGCTTTTATTAAGTCTCGAAATCCGAGACTCATTTAAATAGTTAATGGCCGGCACCGGCTCTGACTGTTTGCCAACTGGCGTACAGCCCACCACCCGATTGCCAGACATACACACTATGGGTGTCATTATGTGTGTGTTTATGACTATTGAGTAACTCATCTGAAAATATGATTGAATTTTATTGTTATTTATTTTTCTATTATATTATTCAAAAGAGTGTAGAAAAATGTTTTTGATTTAATAATTATTGCTTTGAAAATGTCTGTCAATAAAATGTTTTTTCAACTAATTATAGATGAATTGAAATTTATTCCGATCACAAAATATCAAACTTTTTAATCAAAATTCAGAATTTATTTGAATTCAATTACAAGTCATTTGAATAAATCATTTTATAATTAAAATTCTTATCATTTTATTTCAATTCTTTGGTTTTTGTTTTGACTTTTTGTTTGTTTGTCTCATTTCTTATCAAAACATTTGAATCTCATTTTATTTCAAATTAAAAACAGACTTAACATTGAAATTGATATTCATCTCAAAATATCTATAAATAAATTAATTAATCGTTTGTTTACAATAAGTTTTACGATCTATTTGTTTGTGGGGTTAAATGAGCAAGGTAGTCATGCTTTTGTTCATCATTTTATTCTTAGTACTTTTTTTCGCAACAAAAAAGTTGTTTTGATTTTATTATTGTTTCAATTCATTGAAAATTGTTTTTCGGTATTTCAACAATAAATGAGATTTTCATTTGTTTTGTTTGAAAATTAAAAATCTTTTGCAAAAAAATATATGAGTTTTTTAAACCTGGAAAAAATCAAGCATTAAAATGATGAACCTGTGCATTTAAATTGTGTTTGTGGATGAGTCGCACAAGTCCTGTGCGACCCAATCAGATAAGGATAGAGTTTATGACACTTTTTCTTATTAAATGTCATCTTTTAGTTCACATGAATTACATTTGAAAGTCACAAATTGTGTGACTCTTTTCGCTCTGACTTCTAATGTCTTGAAAATGAAAATCAATGAAAACCATTGAATCCAAAGGAAAACAAATCAATTGATTTCTGTTTCAAATAATTTCTGCGACAAAAGAGAAATGTTTTCTTCAGATAAATGTCTTTATTCTTAGGAATCGATTCCAATCTAAAAGACATTAGAAATGATTTGAAGACATTTTTTTGTTTGGAGTGTAAAATATTTCGTCGCTTTTTATTGAATTGAAATTATTTTAAAATCAAAAGACATTTAGTTTTTTTCAAAGCAATTATTTTGGACAGACTTTGAAAGGCGTGAAAACAAATGAATTTATTTTTTTTCAAATCAAAATATTTTGTATATTTGTGTCAAATAAATGTCTGACTGTTTTCCTAATCAAATGCAAAGACTTTAAGACTCAAAGTATTTCATTATTCGTTTGAAGACTACATTCAAATAAATTTCATGAAAAGATAGAAATCAATACACTTTAAAATTCGCATTTTAACCTTGCTAATTTGCATTAGAATTATAATCCAATTAATTATTTGTATAATTATCTATTTGTTAACACTATTTGATCTCAGTTTTGGTTTTTGCTTTCATTTAATGAAAAACCAAAAAATCAGAGCAAAACTGGTCTAACATTAGATTCAAATCTAATGATAATTTTCTCATTTTAGAAACAGTAGGGGAAAGGGATCCATAGATTCTGAATAAGTAATGGAAATGTTTTTTCAATAAAAGCGAAAAATATTTTCTTAATATTCAATCGGAGAGAAAGCGATTCAATTACTGATAATTATATCATTGAATAAAATAAATGTTATGTCATTATTATGTGCCTTACATTCAAAAGCAGAGCTCGTTTTTTTTATTCTGTCCTTTCGGTTAGTTTATGGTAGACTTGTATCGATCCTAAAGCCAAGATTAATTCAAAAGCATTATATATTGATTGCTAGTTAATTACATGTCTTACCCATTGAAATGTGATTTTGATATCAGAGAATTTCAGTTCAAATCATTGTAATTATCGTTTGTCTAATGTTTTTGATAGCGTTTCAAATGAATCAAAACTTTTTCATTCCGTAACTCTTTTGGGGACTGACTTATGGGGACTGACTCTCGTTATTATTATTGATTGCCTATCCGTCCGAAATGTATATATTCATCAAATAAATTAGACCAAGTTGTCAGACAAAACAGTCCTTGCAGTTAAAATTAAGGCTGAATTTCTGGTTTTTGAAAAAAAATTCCTCAAAAGTTTTTGAAATACTTTTGTTTTCAATGTTTTTCACGTCTTTTTGATTTCGGGATTTGTTTTCCGCTTTTTCTTTGCGTTTAATAATTCTATTTCCGGAATAAAATGATAGGAAAGGAGTCACACAAAAAATGAGTGCAGGGATCCAAAAGTCACTGAGAAAACAGCACATGAAGTAAATTGTCTATAATTTATTTCGACTCATATTTATTATATGATATGTTTGATAAGCACTTCAACAGCAAAACCCGAATTATTTTTGCAACAATTCTCTCTCTCTCTCTCTCTCTCTCTCTCGCACTTAAAGATGATATGAATGTCTGTTCAAAGGATTTGATTTAATGTATAGTCGAGTGACTGACTGTTGAGAGTCACTAAATGTTATCAAAAGTAGAGAACGAGATATACATTAAAATTGTGGCGAAAAGTATAGCCGACGACAAGAAGTACTTCCGTTTTGTTTTTGTTTTTGTATTTCTGTTTCTCGTCTTTTCTGTTGACTTCTGGTTCCGAAACTCATCTCAAATGTGAAAAGTATTAGAAATTTATTTGCAATCCTTTCCCCCTCTCTATTGGTGTCAGGAAAGTGTGAAATCAAATAATTTGTTTTGTATTAAAAGTTTTCGTACCATATATTCAGACAACACTTTTTCCCATTAAATGAGGAACGGGTGTACTCTTTGAAAGCAATGGATTGATTCCAGAGCTCGTGATGGCTGAAGGGGACAATAACTTTGAAATAAATGAAGCTAGTTGAAAGTAATTGAAATAACTAATTAATTTTTTGAATGCTATCACTTTCAGATCAATTTGAGTTAAGAATAGCAATGACCAAGGTCAATAACTGTTTCAATTGAATTCAGATTATTTATCGGCTTATTATTGACTCTCCTTTCTATACATCATTCTATTTCATTGACTACCCGTCCGATTTGAAGAACTCATTACATGAGAAACCCCTTAAACACGAGTCAGTCCTTTAAGTTATACAAAAAATTTCTAAACATTTATCTGTTTTTTGAAAAAACTCTTCAGAAAAATAAGGTTAGTCTCCAGTGTTTTGAAACAAATTATTAATTATGAGACAAAAACGAGTCTCCGATCCTATGATTGAATTGAAGAAAAAAAATGCTGAACTCCTCACAGATTAAAAGATACGACTCCACCCCTAATCCAATTGCTAATCAGTTTTTTAGAGGTCTTCTGATCTCTTTCTTCAATAGTTTTTTTTCCACTGAAATGTCTTTTACTGATAAATAACTGTTTATTAAATCAATTGATTTATTTTTTCTCTTTGAAAGGCGTCTTTGTTTAGCAAAACGTTCGTCAATGTAATTATGGTGTGCTCTCAGTGTATGTCTGTCTGACTGACTGGCAGTCTTTAAGAATGGAAATACTTGGAGGGGAAAGGGTTTAACCAAATATTTGTGAAATTCTTGTGTTTTGGGAAAAAATGTGTTTCAAAATTAGTTTCAATTTTCCACTCAATTACCTCCAAATTGATTTCAATTAATTTCTTGCAATTGTTTTAGAAGTTTGTTTAGAAGTCTATGTTTCCGTCTCTTATGAAATTGAAATGAAGTTTGAGATTAAACTTCAAAAAACAAAATCAAAAACTTTTTATTTTAATGGCTTTCAATCGATTAAGACTTATCTGATTCAGACATAAGAGGTATTCAATCGTTTTATTCAAATATTGGAAAAACAAAAACAAAAAACATTTGATTTGTTTTTTCATATTCTGATCGATGACTAGAAAACCAATAATTAATATATAATTAAATAACTTTTTTGAAACCATAGCTTCAATTTGTTTTTTGTTTAAACAATAATTTCCAATAAATAACTAATATTTTGGTTGGATTTCGTGGGGGAACGCCTTCTATTTTATGGCACAGAATAAGTAAATTAATAGCAAAATAAGTCATCATTTTTTCCATTAACAAGGAATTAATGCTTTAAAAATGTGTTGAAAACTGAAAATAATTTGATTAAAACGAGAAATTAAATTATAAAATGAATATTAATAAGTAATTTTGCCCTGATCAAAGTGCCAGATAAGTCACGACTTGCAAAAAAATGATCAAATGTTTTATCAATTTTTTTGCGTAAGTTTTATAACCAAATGATTAAAATGATGACTGAAATGATCTTGAATTTCAAAATCAAATTTAATAGTTCACAATATGTCTGTCCCATCTATTGTTCAGTTTGATAATAGACTGAGTGTTCTAGGTGATTCAACATTTTCAATTACCTGTTAGTTGAGTTGAGCACAGCATAAGTTATCCTCGAAAAGTCATTTTTAAAGTTATATTTAATTTATATTTTTTTCATTAAAATTGTATTAAAGAAAAACAAATAAAACAAAGTTTTCCTCAAAAAAAATCATAAATTGATATAAAATTTCATTCAATTTAATCATTTTTTCGGTCGAAGAAATTATTTTTATCGAAGAGGACCAAGGTAGTAAGTAGCCAAGGTAGCCCACCCTCATAACTTCTGCCTCGTTCATGGTCGATTAACAATTGGATTATCCAATTGATTGAACATGTCTAATCTACTTAATCCGTGTATGGTTGAGCGACCTTGATCCTCCCAAACATATATCAATAATTGCTCAGGAACAAATTGTTTGAATTACACAATTGACTGCTTTTCTCTTATTGTTCTCAAAACGTATAATTATTTATGCTAGCTAAATTGCGCCGTTGACCAAAATTGTACGCAATTAGCTTGCTAATTTATGGTTAATAAACTTTTAAAGTCCAGTTTTTAATTGTTCTTGTTAATGTTCAACAAAAAAAATTGTATCAAATATTACTTTTTAACGCTTACTTTAAGCACTCAATCACTCAAAATGATAGGTCTGTTCCTGAATTGAAAGTGAGATCTCTTATGCTGTGCTCTGAGTGAGAGACCCGTTTGGCCTCAATATCCCAAACAGTTTACTCTCTCAGAGGTATTCAAAGGGCTTTTCACGAGAGAAAAAAAGTGTTGGCACAGGTTTGGAGATCCAGTGCTCTCAACATTTTACGCACACAGTGGAGAACCATAGCCACAGCACAGCCACAAGCCTACGACATACAGGTATATCGAGAAGCCAAGGTCTGCATGAATTTATCATTGGCTCAAATCAAGGATAGCATCGCTTTATAGTTATGATGTTCTGAAGATTTTGTTCACTGATTCCTCAATCAAAGCCCGAGAGCACCGTTGGCTCATACCTGTGCGCCAAATGTTTTACGAAACGACTGCTCTATTTGTTTGAAATTCTGTGATTACCTCTCCTTTTGAATGTGAAGACAATTGAGAGCTAAAAAACTTAAGATTAAAATAATTGTTTGTTTCCATTAAATAATGGGATTATTAGTTGTGAGTAGTCTTTGAATTGTGGGCTCAAAACCCATCCGTTTATTAAACAAAAACCATAAAACAAAAGACAAATAATTTTTTTATTCCGTTAATTAATTTTTCTGTAGTTTTTCGTGTTTTTTGCCACAACTCTCGTCAGTGTATTGAATGGTCAGCACTTGTTTGGCAATCAGAGGAATGGGATCAGCGGTTACTCGAAGTGGAAGGGAGTGATGCGTCCATTGTTTGCCGATTGGAATAACTTCTTAGACGAAGACAAAAGTGATTGGAATACAATTGATAGCTATCTGTCCGACAATACAATAGACGACGAATCAAAGTATAAGTCAACTGAAAACACAGACTACGACGCCATCAGACTATACATAATTGAGTCGAAGCCACAGCCAGAGCCCACCCGAACCCTATCCGATCTGATCAAAGACGGAGAGCTTAACGATATTCTTGGCTCACGTTTTCCTGATGGCAGCGGTTTCTCCCTATCCGGCCAACCATTGGATGCGTTTAACGCGTTTTCAACGCAAAGAGAGGAAAACGTTAATCTGATTCCGAGCTCAATGATTAGCAGCCGTCCCTTCAGACTGGCCACTCTTGCAAGTATTGGCTACGGACCTAATTTCAGATTTTATCGCTAATATCCCTTTTATTTCATTAATTTCATTCACTCATTGTTTTTGTTATTATTATATTATTTGTTGTCTTTATATCTAATTATGATTTCATCCGATTTTTTCGTTGCCTTTCATTTATTTGGAGTCTTTATTATGTATTTGTCTATTCATTAGAGGTTTATATTATGTCAACATTGGATGCATTGAATGCTAAAAGTTTTCGCTGACTTTCAGCCAATAATAATAATAATAATAATAATAATAATCTATTGATTACTCCATACCTTTGCATAGGATTTATATTTATAAATATAGATGCGAACGGAATGTACCAGAGATGAAGTGATTATGTGTTCTCCAAGATTAAATTATGTTTTGATTGATCCTTGTAAGTTTTCCGACTCAATAAAAACGTTTTAAACGACGAACGCTATAATTATCAAGATTATTTAATCGGCTTATTGTGTGTCTGATCTGACAAATTATTTATCAATTCGTTCAAACCTATCAATCCATCATAATTATGGTCGATTTCTATTCAACTAGAATATGTACAAGGTTCATTTCCTTGTTCGCAATTTAATGATAGGCTTTTAAGTTTGGTAAAATAACGATGATCATTTTTTATTATTTAATTCCTTAATAAATAAAAATTTAAATTTTTTGTTTCCAAAACATTCATTGAATTATTCAAATATTCAATTCGGTTAGAGATGAGCAAACAACTTTTTTCTTCTAAAGACCTTGATCAATTGAATAGCTTATATCAATTGCTTATCGATGGGAATTCCATATCAATTATGATTTGAAATTCAAGTTTGATTTCACTTTGGATTTAATCGATAACTCTGTTGTCGTTCTAGTTTTTCACCTTGATCATCGCTTCGAGCAAGGTAATTACACCTGACGATTACATAATGTCAGGTTCTTGGTCTTAATTAAAAAGTGATTCCTTCGGTAAACACTTTCTCTTCTGAATTAGCATTAAAATTGAGTTTTGGTTTTAACCTATATTTCAATTATAATTACTCTCACAAGAGATGAGACTAATTATTATTATAATTAGGCCTTCAATATGCAAATCGATGGACAGAATAAAGGCTCGAATTCTGTGCTCAACTCCAAAAAAAACTAAACGTTAATCGCTTATAGTTTTCGCTGAGAAGATGAAAAAAATATTCAAATATTCTTTTCGTGAAAATTGTTTAATAAGTTTTACTCTTTTTTTTGTCGACAAAAAGTAAAAATTAATTTTTGGTTTTTTTCAAACCATGAAATTTATGGTAAGATTTTCAATTAAATTCAACTTTTGATCCGAAAACTTATTCAGAAATAATTCCTAACATAAAACGGAAAAACACTTTTTTGAAAGCCCTTAAAATACTACCCAATCGTTAGGACAGGGCTCTCATTGGAACCTATCACTCAATCCCTATCAATGAGATCATTAGGAAATTGACTTTAAGTTTGTTCTCTAACTTCAACTCCAATTGTTATCTTTATTTTGAATCTGAGTCTAAAAAACTAAAAAGTATTTCTCATTTCAATTAAAAATTTGAATTTAATTGAATTTAGATCAGAGTCTCAGATAAGACTTGTTTTTGGCTTTTATTTGTCGTTTGAGTGGAAGAGAGAGAAAGAGAGGGAAAAAATCAAAAGATTAGGAAAAATGTTTCACTCATTTACTTACGATTCTTATCGTCTGATGAGTTGAATAACAAATACCACTCTATTTGAGAGACAATCCATTCGTTATTATCTCTCCTTTTATGCTATTATTTTCATTTTGGTTATCAATCATTTCCAGGGTTTTCATGAATTTTCATATTTATCTTGATATCAGAATGCATAATAAATTGCACTAGCTTATTTGGAGCAAAACGTTTTCATTAAAAATCAATATAGTTGAATAATTTAATAACTGTGATCAAGGTTAAATTATTGATTGTTTAAAAATGATCTCGGTCGAAATTGGCAACCTATCTAGTTTTTCTATTAATGCTGTGCATCTCTGATGTGAGGAATTTCTTCGAGTATTTAGTTTTTGTTGTTTCAGACGAAGAAAACTCATCTTATTTTTTATTGAAATACATGTATTCAAAGCCAAAGTAAATAATTATATGAATAATGAGAGTCATGTTCTGCACGTCTTCTATATATTCCTTTGATATTATGAAACCATGTTTTCACTCCTCATATCGTATGAGATATAACTGGTTATGAGTTTTGTGTGAGAAAACAAAAAACCGAAACCCATTTGAAAACTCGACTTTTCTTTAGTATTAAAAATCGTAATTAATTTTGTAGTTTAATTGGAGAGAGACATACAAAACGGGTCGGCACTCACATACCTGTGCCTATCATCAAACAAATAATAACAAAAACGTATTGAATAATAGGCTCGGAATAAATTAATTTTAGTTATTATTGTTTTAATTAAATTTTTGTTCTCTTGATTTTGATTTCAGGAAAAAAAAGTTTTGTAATTCATTCGTCAGTTTTCGTGAGTTTTATTAGTTTGAATTCAAACCCAATTTTTTTTGACCGAAGATATGCTTTAATTAGATTTTAAACGCTTTTCATCTGTTTTTTAATCACTAATTAATTTTGTAGTGAAAATAGTTTTATTTTTCAGACTCTTCGAGGAAATTATTAACCCATTTGACTCTCACTGTATTGATGTTAGGACTACTGGATCACTGAATCCCAGATCATTTTTGTTGATATGATTTTTAACCGAGGAATTGGATTAAATGTGTTTTTTATTGGCACTGAACTCGTTTTTCGCTCTCAATGTGTAATAAATTCTTTAAAATAATTTTATTGAATGAAATGAATGGATGATTGTCTCCGATAAGTATTTTTTTTTCATAAATCTATTCAATCGGAAAATTAGATAAAAGCATTTGATATGAAAATTGTTGGATTAGAAATTTTTTTCGCAAGAATCAAATGACAGGTAATTTTTTTTCTCTATTTATTGATTGAAAAAACGCTGTTTTGTTTACTTATTATTGATTTTGAATTTGTTTTTAATGAGTTTCACTTTCATTGGATTTGTTTGAGTCGACACTGAGTTAAAAATTATTCAAATAATTGTAAACAATATTCAATTGATATTTTATTTTATTTTGAATCATGCTCGTTTAGTTCTTGAATATTTTTTCAAATACTTTTAACTATAATTATTCAATTTTCAACCCATTTATTATGAAATTAAATACTCTTTTCTCTTTTCTATTGTATTTGACTTTTATTTAAAAGTTTGTTTTCAAATTCAATAATAAAAATATTTTAAATATTTTCTGCTTTTCGTTTTAAACCTGAAATTATCAAAAATGTATTCAATTAATTTCCATTAGTATTATAGTGAGCTAGCTCAGTCTGGAATTTATTCAAACATTTTTCAAATTATTTTCAAACAATATTTTCCTTTAAATTCCTTTTGCATTGAATTTATTGTCGAAACAGAAAGAGAATAGCTTTGAGACAAATATCTCTCGAAACACATTATTCTTCTTCAATCGGAGAGACTGATCCAGATTTCAGACATTCAAAGACAGAGTTAGAAAAAAAAAACATTTTTGAAAATTTAGAGGAAAACTATGCACTTAATACCAGTGTTGAAATAGACGGCACATCCCATGAATACAAGAGATGCAAATTATGTAAATATAAACTCCTTTCGATTGCTTTAAATTTGTCTTCACTTCAAACACTTGTTTTTATTTCACTTCAAAATCACGATTCAATTTCAGGTCTCTCTCTCTCTCTCTCTCTCTCTCTCTCTCTCTCTCTCTCTCTCGCATTCAATAATAAAATTGTGAAGTTCTCTGAACTTGTATTTCAAAGCCCAGAATCAAATGCCTGTCCTTTGCTTTTGAGAATCAGATTAAATATTTTGGTAATTATTTTTGAGATCAAAATCAAAATGAGAACAAAAAAAACTTAATTATAATTTATAAGTCATTCGACGAATGTCTTCAATGAATAATGAATTTTAATAATAAACCAAAAGAAAAGAGAAAATGTATTTGACATCAAATTTTCAGAGAGTTATTAGATTTTGGATTTATTTTTATATTTCGTATTCAAATGATTCTCTCAATTAATTCAAAAGATGTATTGAATCCAAACGTTAATGATATGTCTGTCCCTTTTTCCACGACTCTTGATATGGGTTTTTGAGGAAAATTATTCAAATTCTCTGTCATTCGTGAAAGACATGACTTTTTTTGGGAACCGATTCCGATATTAATCATAATTATTGTGAAGAAAATCTTTTGACTTCAGATTTATCTTTAAATATAAGAATTTCTTAAGAAAATCCATTGAATTGGGTAACAAATGGGTGTCTTTCCACTCTATTCTCGCAATCTGGGAGCGAGCAAATGAGCTTGGTAATTATGCAAAGAAATATTCATGAGCTCTTCAAACAAATTTTCCAAACGAATAAACTCCAGTTGTGTTTCATTAATTGTATTGATATGTTATGTATGAAAATGTGTCGGTTTTCCCTCTTAAAAGAACTCCATATTATATGAAGAGTCTGTGCCATCGATTTTGATGATCAATAATAACGAGTCGAGTGTCTCTTTCTGTTCCTGACTTATCCACAGCTCAAAGTCTAGTTAACCTCTTAGTTGAGTGATAGAGGGAAAGGGAAAGCCATACATAATATGCAATCGTCAGCACATCTTCACATTCAAAATTAAATTGATTGATGCCTTGCTATTGGACTGTTGTGCCCAACAAAACACATACCCAATAACGGCTTGCAATTGATGTATGCTTTCGGAGAAAAAAGTTTACACATATTCTGAGCACTACTTCACTTCTGGTTGCGGATGATTGGGAACAGAATAGAGATGGAGAGTAAAAATAGGGGGAAAGACAGCACATGTCATGTGTGTAATGCAATTAGCATTAGTACTGCTAAACAACTCTTCGGCTTAAAAAAGATGAAGAAATCCGTAAAAATTTTTGGTGAAAATGTAAATATTGGCCTCTCTTTGAATGATGGAAACCAATCGATTGGTTCTCTGGAGAGCACAACACTTGACTCACGACTTGTGTCTCCATTTGTGTAAAACTTATTATAAATTTTGTTTCGCTTTAATAAGCCGCCGGTTCTGTAGACATATTTGTTTAGCAAATGTATTGCAAGAATCAATTCAATTAAGACCTTATTTTTCTAATGGATAGCCCTAACAAGATCATTGATCAAGAGCAGTTTATTCCGATATATGAACAAGATTGATTGCCTTATACTTTGAGGCATTTTTAAAAAAAATTGATTTCAATTGATTTAAGACTAAATCATCTGAAAAAATATTTATTCAAACATTAATTTTCAAGAAATTATTTGATGGAAAAACGAATAAAATGATCATTAGTTTCCAGATCATTTCAATATTCAATTACGGGATTCAATGGATAGATATATTCTCTGCGAAAAGCATTTGCTGTGAATTTTTAGTTCAATGAAAATAATAATTCAATGAATAAAAAGTGAATTTTGTTTATAAAGAAAATGAATTCAAATATATTTTTTGGTTGAAATTTCTGACTGTATTTGAATCAAAAGGAGAGCACAGAATAAGAGCCTCTTCTTTGGGAGAGATAAGGAAAGGCTTCCCTTCTATGAGTCCAATAAATCAAGTTATAAATCAACTCAAAAATTGCAACAAAATAGTTGAGAAAACTCAGCAAACAGTCGACAAAAAAAATAGGCATTCATTTTGCCAAACGTTTCGCATATTCTTTGCATTTCTATTGTATTGTTATTTATTTGTTTGGGATTTATATTATTTTAAACACAAATACCGTATGTTTTCTCCTTTGCTATCGATCAGAGTTATGAAAAATTACGTAATAAATCGAAATATTTGTACTAGGTTAACTGAATTACCTTGGTTCATATAAGCTCTAAATAAAAGTGGTATTTTGTATTTTTGATTGATCTTGGTTTTTTGTTTGAAGAATGAGTTTTTGAGGCAATGTTTCGAAAGGTTTGAAAACCTGGTATTTGGGATAAAGTTATAAAACATTTGAATCTTTACTATAATTGAGTCCCGAAACGATTCAATCGGATTATATTGTTATCAATTACTTATCGAAAGGGACGGGTAGTAGTCATATGCAGTGAGCCTTTCCTTCGGACAGCCATCGATCGACAGCCCGTACGACATTCATCTCCGGCACAACACAAATGGTTATCCCTTTTTTGCAAATAAAATGTGATTTTCTTTTTTTTCGACAACATTTTTGAATCCTATTTGTGTTGTTCTCCCCTTTTATTCGTAGTTTTCGTTAGTTTTTTTGATAAATGATGTCTTTCCAGGTCATAGATTTTCTCCAGCAATTGCCTGCCCTGTGCTCTGCCATTGGCTTCCAGTGCTATTCCACTCTGTTTTGTGGCCAAACTTCATGTGCTTTACAACACATCTCTCTCTCTCTCTCTCTCTCTCTCTCTCTCTCTCTCTCTCTCTTCGCCAGAAGACGAGTGAATGTCATTTAACACACATTTCATACCAATTGTCAGCAGAAAAAAACATATCAATTGATGGAAAGCCTTTCAATTCTGTCCTCAATCTTATCATATAATTTCGATTGACTGTCAAAAGACGGCTAAGAATTGAATTTTTATTTCAAATGAAAGGCTTTCCTCTAATAATAAAGATATTGAGTGAAAGAAATGTTTTATCAGTTTTTATAGAAATTCATTGATTTATACATAAAAACAGTTAATTAGGATTTGGAGCCACTCTTTATCCGGTTATTACTTGCTATCAGAGGACTGGCGGCTAACGACTGGCTGACCCCTTCATTGCCTACTAATGATTGACTTGTTTTTATTGGTTGTCCACTAATGGCACTGAATTTGTGGCAATTGTTTCTCGGATCAGATCCTCAAGAGATTCGATGAAATACTACATAAAAGTCAATAATAATCGAGTTTTTGCTTTTTGTTTGCTCCTGGCTTTCGATTGTTATCCAGCAAAACGATTGTAAGACCCGATTAAAGGCTGTCTTTAACTAACAATTCAATTGATTTAAATCGGGATCTGATCCCAAGAAATGACATCTCTTTAGACAAAACTGTTTTTAATCTCTGAAATCAAGTCTTAAATTGAATAAAAAGATTAAAAATTGTATTAAATGTTAAAAAACAAAACAAAACAAAACTACGGATAAAATGATTGAAATTATTACGAAATTAACTGAAAATTGAGTCAAAAAAACAAATTATAAGAAAAAACAAAATAAAGTGAAAACTAATTACAACTGAAATATGATTTTTGATGAGAAAAAAGCTGACGATTCGTTTGACTGGCCTTCGAGTGGAGCTCTTGTCTTAAGTGGCCGTCCGTTGGATGTGTTGGACAATCAATTGGGTCCACATATGGTAGAGATCTTCGATAATTATCATCACTTCAGTGAGTCTACAGTCTTCCAAATCGTCCAAAAAGTCGAGAAGTCTGTCCCCTTCGGCGACATCGAAGACCAGGTCTTGTATTCTGTCGATTAGGTCTTCATTATCGTAGACTTCTTTGAGACACTTCCTTATCATTAGTTTAATTGTGTCCATCATTTCGAGGCTATTGTCCAAATGTTCGGACAATTGGATCAGTTGTACGACAATAGTGAGCGAACGGCAGACATAGTCCGCCATATTTGCCAAATATATCTTCAGATAACTGATCAGCGCTTCCAATGATTTGTATTTTAAACCCATTTTTGTTTTGTTTTGAAATTTAAAAAAAAACAAAAACTTTTGATTTGTTTATAAGTTTTGTCAAATGTTTTGTCAAATCAATTGATTTTTATAATAGGATTTCAATAGTGTTTAAAAATGTTTGCAATTTATTGCATTTATTTGTGTGAAAATCAATGCCTTAGTTAAACACTATTTTCGGGTCCAAACCAAACGATTGGGATTTTTCAATAACTAATTCAAAAACGACGTTACGTTGCGTAACAGTGTTGAAGAATTTTTAATGAACCCCTTTTTGTCGCTTTTGTTGCTTTATTTTTTGATTGATCTTGGTTATCTATTTGATAAAAGCAGCATCTAATCCTTTTTTAACTTGCTCATTTTAGAAAACGGCAACAAACTATTTCTGTCGTCTCCTGTTATGAATGTCCTGTAATTAAAGGCTAAATATGAGACATAAGTGGCTATAAATTTGGATCAATTGGTCCCTCCATTAGCATAGATGTCAGACTCCAAAGCGTTGTTGTCTTCACTGTGTTTGCTATTTATGGGAACAGTTGTGCCATAATTTAAGCTCATGTTTGTGTTATGTGATCCCTGAGTGCTGACAACTGTCTTGTATTTCAATTTTCATAGCAATTCGGTTGTCATTAGAGTTGCTAACAACCGGAGCACACCTCAGATGACAAACCAGAATAAAAGGACAGTTGTGTAGCAAAAGGTTTTACCTAAATTATGTGGTGATCCCAGTATTCTAGTCATTAGTTTTCGTTACACTGAAAAAAAAATCTCTTCGTTTGACTTAAAACAGAAAAAGTTTTGCAAAATTTATTTAGATTTCTGTGAAAAGTATTAATTCACTGAAAAGTCAGTCCAAAAGTTAGGGCCGACACCAAAGCTCTTCAAAATAATTAAGGATTTAAATCCATTTCCCAATTTGTCACTCATTACTAATTAAATTCTCCCTCTCCCTCTCTCCCCAACGGATTTAATTCCTATTATTTTCCTTATCTTAGATTTTATCGAAATTTGATCCAAACGTCAGCCAAACAGACATCAAAATTACATAACGAAATGAAATCTGAATTTTTAATTAAAATTTTAATCCATTAATGCATTCAATAGTCATATCAATAGTTGAAAACAAAGAACAAAAAGGATTATAAAGTTTTTGTCTTTAGTTACAAAACTCTAAACTAATTTGAATTTGATTTTGAAAATCAAAGTGAAAAAAGTTTTCTCAACTTTTTTTTGTCACTCATTAGGAGAAGTAATACTGAATTTATTGTGTAATCAAATTGAAGGGCTTTTAAGACTAAATGTTATTATTTGTGTCGAAAAAAACAAATTATTTTAAAAAGATTTGAGACTCTATTCGCTGATTGAAAATCTAATCTTCAGTTTTGAGCGAAAAAAAACTAATTGAGAAAAACTCTGAACTTTTTGGGGAAAGCCATCAAAACGTCGATTAAGTCCCGAAAATCGTAGTCATTAAAGACATACTCAGAAATCGTTTGGAAACTAATAATAAAACTTTTGTTTTGAGTCAATGTTTTTTTGCTTAGTATTTCTCGTTTCGCTTCCCTTTCCCTTTCGAGGGGAACAACACATTAATTGAAAAGTTTTTTATTGAATACAAAATAACAGAGAATTGAATGGAAATTATGTTTCAAAACACTTAATATACTTAAAACTGTTTCGCAATTCAAACGAGTCTTGAGTTTCAAACCCTTTATCTGAAAATACTATTAAATAAATTACCGAACATTTCAATTGGAATTTAAACAAAAAATAAGCTTGATAACTTTATTGAAACCAATTTACAACATAATAGGCCTACGGAAGTGGTGATTGGGTTAATTCTTGGGTCTGCATGAAACAACATGTTTGGCGGCCATAAGGAACAGCAGGTCTACTGATTTGAGATGTTTTCCGGTGGCTTTTGGGATGTCATCCCACGCACAGTTGCTAGGTGGCTTGAATTCATCGGCCACGTGGGTGTATGAGCCGAATACTATGCCTAACAATTGTTTTGTTGGCCCTTCAAACTTGTCTGTCATCTCCTGCGCCCACTTTTTAACGTAACTGAAAAAAAAGAAATGTTCTAGTTCAATAAAGAGCAATATTATGATTGCTCTAGCCTATCTCCTCACCATGCGAGTGTTGTAACATTGATCTTGGTACCCGGTTTGGCCGCATCGACAAACACATTGACTATGCGCTCCCGAATTGGGGCCAACACTTCACACTTACTATTGATTTCTTTTAGGGCTTTGATTACGAACTCCGGGTTCTGTGCGTCGACGTCACACATCTTGGACTTAGCTAGCTCAAGTATCGTCTTTGCAGCTACCTTGCGAAAGTCTCGGTTCGACAAGAATTCCTCTATGAATAGATTATGAACCTTTTCACTCTTGGCCAAATTCCGGTACCTTTTCGTAAGTGAACATGGGTCTTATCATGATTATCTTGGTTAAGTATAGCCTTACCTATCGCAAATTTTTTTGATCTCTTCCAAGTTCTCTGGGTATTTGTGAGACGGATCGCCAAAGGCTACGACTCTGACACTGGCATCGTCAAGCTCATCGAGTAGTTTTTGATCAACTTCACCTTGATTCAATAGAAATATTAACCTTGCACAAATGAGAAATCTAAAATATTCATTTTACCATACCGTATGAACTTGTTGAAAGCGAAAACAAAACTACCAAGATCACTCTTGGATTTAGCATTGCTTATAATTTAGTGTTGTTTTCAATACAAATGGCGATAACTCTGATGCCATTAATTAGTTTCATTTTTTTTGTTTCGAAAAATTATTAACTAAAATATCGAACCCCAAACCATCTGGGTAATACATTGAAATTCAATATCCAAGCAAAACTAACAGTCAATTAAAATTTTTTAATCAACTTTTATTGAAAATCATTTGACTTTAATTAAAATAATTCTCAGAAAAGTGGTCGATATGGAGGCCCTCAAGAGATTTGTCGACAATTTATTGGAGAGTGTCCTCCAAATGGACGTACGGGACGTAATAATTACAATGTTGTTGTGGACTATTTCAGCCTGGATAGTCTACAAGATCATCTACTTGTGCACCAACCGAAAGTACCAGGTTGTAAGTATTTTTCACTCATTTTGTTTTATAATCTATGCTCTACTCATCAATTGATCATGCTAGAATTATGAGCATACAATGTTCAATCCCCTCATAACGGACCCGGATTCCTATGAAGACATCCCTGAGCCCTATCCCAATAGTTGGTATCCCATATTGCGAAGCGATGAACTAAAGCCCGGCCAACCCGTTCCCCTCATGGCATTCGACAAAGACCTGGTTGCTTACCGCACCCAATCCGGAAAAGTCCATATTCTGGACGCATTCTGTCCCCATATGGGCGCACATCTCGGTATAGGAGGGACTGTTGTCGGAGAGGAGATCCGATGTCCATTCCATATGTGGACATTCAACGGGGAGGGCGTCTGCACATCGGTGCCAGGATTGGATCGTAAATACATTTTGAGCAAGGTCAGGCTAATTAAGTTTTTGTTTTTTTAGAACCACCCAAGGCCAAGATCAATCCTTGGCTTGTCATTGAGCAAGATTCTTACGTCTACCTCTGGTATCACGAGGATGGCCTCGAGCCTGACTGGAAACCATTCAAAGTCAACAACTTTGAAAAACTTCACTTCTCCTCGGAGGTGGCCTCATCTGTGCATGGTCACTTTTTGGTGGGTATTTTAACCTTTGAATTCTCGACTTTTAAAATTTCAAATAACCAGGATACCTTTGGCAACGTGTTTGATGTGCCCCACCTTTACAAAAGGGGTGTCCATGACATCACCCGACGAATAATGCACTTGCATTACGTACCTAGAATTGAAATAGCCAAGGGCAAAAATAAAGAGGGCACTTCGGTTAAGATAACCATAACCGGCACCTTTTTTGGTTATCCTCTAAAGTTTTTCAATGTCCACTTGACCTTGATCCCCTATCCGCCTGTTTTCTATATCGATATTTCGATACCCGGTTTGGGTATCAAAGCGTTTATGACTGTAGTCTACGTTCCGGTGAACCCTCTCCGATGGAAAATCCGGTACCACTTATACCGCATTGGATGGAATCCCTTGACTTTCATTTTTATCAAGCTCTTCCCCCTTGGTGTCATCTCGAGTGTCAATGTGAGTGATTGGGTTTTAACATAAAATTTAAAGCTCACCTTGCTTATTCATTAGGCGCCCCCCGAAACGGAACTTTGGATAAACAAAAAGTATCTTAAACGCCAACACTTCACCACAAATGACCATAACTACGCTGAGTTTATCCGTTGGTTCAAGGATAATTTTGGTAGCAAACAAACTTCTGATAAGGAAGAATGAACTAGCTTATTTTAGTATTTAATGTTTGGGTTTATATTTAATCGATAATTTTTCTTCATTCAATGTTTGGGTTTAATTCAAAATAAAATTCAATTAAAACTTTTATTTAATAAAATATTTTAATTTTTTGGGAGGAGAGAGAGAGAGAGAGAGCTAATGATTTCTTATGAATTTCCTATACATTTGTCTCAATATTAGATGAAATGTCTTATGAGTTGTCAACCGAATGGAGCGCCCGATATATCTAATGGGTTGTGACTATTGAAGCACAGCTTGTGATCCAATGCTAATGAATCGGACACTTCTGGAGTGACACTCTTATTGGTGTTGACTTATTACCGATGCTTTCCCTCCGAATCAATAAAAATGCTTTTAGTCATCACTTTTTGTCTGTGATTTGGTCTTCACTTCAAATCTATTGTCGAAATCAACTAATTTTTTGTTCAATTGTTTGTCTAAAAGACGACAAAAAACACTATATTTTTCTGAATTAAATCCCTATTACTCTATGTCTGTCCAATTGTATCGAAAAAGGGATGGGAAGGCCCTAAAAGTAGTCGCTAAACGGTTCGACAATCAATTATTATTTGTGTCCACTTTATTTAGATGGATAGCCGGCCCTCTATTCCTGTGCTGTGACTGACTTCGAGTGCTTATGGGCTCAGCATTTAATTAAAATTATATCCGAAATAATGTTCTCATAATAAAAGTGTATTTGACTCTCGACTAGACGACTACTGCACTACCACTTGTGTTGACCCAAATCTTTGATGTGATTTTGCGATCAGTTCTGGTGATCGGTATCTCTTCGTTCAAAAACAGTCAGTCCTTTATAAGAGTAGTGCAAAAAAATCTACAGAAAAAAGTGTTTGAATTTTATTTGAAATTGTTTTTAATGTTTGAGTTTTTCGGTGAAAAACTTTACGAGAATTTGATTTTCATCACAACTTTTGATATAAAAAAATGATTTCTCTCTGAGTTTTGTTCAAAAAACTAATAGCCTTTGGATAAGATTTGCGCCAAATATAAGCCGATTATATCTGGGAATTGATGTTTGATTTTACGGCACAGAATATATTTTTGTAGATTATGGGGTGACCAAGTATTCTGATCAATGCTGAATGATCTGGATCATCAGTAGATAGAATATATGTTTGATTCCGCATTTTTTTGGATATCCCTTACCATTGATGCACTTAATTGTGAATAAAAGGCTGACATTTATTGAGGCAAATGTTTTTATGTCTATTCCTATGAAAACTATTTGGAAAGCCTTCTAAACATTGACTCAAAAGGCAATCAATTTATTGGTCTTTGAAATGGAGTCCAAAAATCGCTTCGATATTAAGGCCATTGAGTCAAAGGAATGGCTCCGAAAAATAAATACAAGAATTGATTGAAATTATTGAATAGTCTATAGATTTCTGTCTTTTCCTTCTAATCGTTTGACTCTTATTCTGAGTGAAATCGGAAATCAATTTCAATAGAGTTTTGTCGTCTCTTCTGACGTCAAACTCTTCCCAAACAATAAATAAGTTTTTTTTCTGAAGAAATGTTTGGATTTTTGAAAATTCAATTCATTCCCTGTTTTCTAATCAATTGACACAATTCTGTGCTCTTATTCTGTGCTCTTCTTGTGAGCGGTTTTTAATGAAATGTTACTATTTTTAGACCAAATACTTGTCCTTCAAATTCATGTTTTTATGGGAAAAATTGATTACTTTTACCGAAAAACAGTGGATAACAGTATTTTGAGGAAAGACTTAAAGTGTGTCCAAATCACTGTTTGATAGCCGGTCCCAGAGCTCAGCCCCACAAACAAATAACAGTCACTCAGTACTACATCTAATGAAAGATAGATTAGCTTTGAATTGAAAGCCATCGGTAATAGAACCGTAGGTTTGAGTGAAAGGCACAGGATTTCACTTAAATACCACTTATATTGGAGGGTATTCCCCAATGAATTTCAAAAGACTACCTTGCTCACTGCTCTTGCACACTGTTTTTTTCCCAATAATTTTAGAGTTTTTTGAATTTTTTTTGATAAATATTTTTGAAATGAAAACAAAACCAAAACTTTTGGCAAAAGTATTGAACAAAACAACAAATAAATTGATTTTTTTTGCTGAAGAGATGTGAAGTCGACTCACGTCCGCATCAATCAGAGCCGGAATCGACTACAGGACAGACCGCTCTGTGACTCAGAATCAAAACATATGGATATTCATAGCCTGTCATCGATTCATGTCTTGAGATCCGAACTGAAGATTGATTTCAACGTAAATATTGACTGAATTTTCTGTATTTTAACGAATAGTTTCTATGATTTCAAGACTTGTTTTGGAACTAATTCTGTGATAACTCTTAACGAAAACGATTGTCACATAAATTGGTTTAAAAAAAATAGTCTTAAGATTTGTTTGAAAAGAGATTTTATTTATTAAAACGTTTGAATAAAATGAGAGAAAAATCTATTAAACAATAAATTGATATCAAATTCAATAAACATATGAATAAAGTCATGAAATAAATGAATTAATTAATTAATCGATTAATAGTTAAACGGTTAGCGATGGCTGTCCTCTGAGGAGGAGGTGATCATCGGCTGAGGTATGTATACCATAGCTCTGATGGCATCGAATCGGTTCTCGACTTTACGGAAGAGTTCCTCTATTTTATTGATTTCCGACAGAATCTGTTCCAACCGTTTGAGGCGTTGTCCGACACCCGACTCGTCGGCATAACTCTTGTCTATAGTCTTCTTGAGGACAGACATCACTCTATCGGTGCTCTTCTTGAGCTGATCCCCGATCTTATCGATTGTGTGATTGTCGTTATCCCTCTTCTGTTGCCACTCCTCTAACACCTGATCCACTCTTTTGGACAACTCTTCCGATTTGAGGACAGGCTTTGATGTCGACGCCGTCGGACGGCGTCCTCCGAAAGATGTCTTTTCGGTGAAATTCTTCATCGAATTGATGTCGAAATTATCGTTGGAATCGATTTTTGAGTTCATTTTGTTTTAGTCTTCAAATGAATTGTCTTTTAATTTGAATTTTTGTCTTCAATTCATTCAAACGATAATCGATTTTAGTATTCAATCGATTCTATTGTTGTTTGCATTCACTCAACGGTTCCTTTGTATGACTTTTTGATTCACAAATAACGTGACGTTTAATGGGGTGTGACGTCAATGAGAGGGGCTTTTGGGGGCTTAAGCTTTGATTTGTTATTTTTTGAGATTTTCTGAATTTTTTTTTAAAAATATTTTATTTGAAATAAAATTGGTTCTTATTATTTGTTCTTTTAGGTTTTGAGGCATCACCAAGCTCGATCAACTGAATTTAAGAAAAAGAATAACTTTTTTTGTATGTTCTTGTTTAATTTAAAATTAAATTGAAATTCATTTGATCATGTTAAATTGAACTTTTGATATACGTTTATTGAAATTTCAAGAGATTTTTGATTTAAAATTATATGAAAATTGTTTTCAATTGTTTTCAATTGTTTTCAATTGTTTTCCTAAACGAAAGTATATATCACTCGAAGCTATAAATCTATTGAAACTCCAATAATAAAAATTCCAGACATTCCTCATAAAAGAGGCCTTCCTTTCGGGTTATCCTCTTTTCAAAGAACCGTTTTATGAATAAAATGTTTATTATTTTCCAAACAATAATTGATTTGTTATTCTGTTCTCTCATTTGTTAGAAAAACATTTCAAATAACTCATTGAATGAGTGATTAAACAGAATATAAGACAAAAATTAATAATAAGTATATCTGACATCGATTTGAAGCTAACGATCGGATGAACTCCAGTTAAGGGCTGAATGTCAGTCATTCCGTTCCCTTTCTATCTAATAGTCGAGAGAATAGTCAACTAATGAGTTGTCTATTCAGCCGATCTGTCGCTCTCTTCCCATTTCCATCCCTTCCCCTCATAATGTTGTCGATCGCTAGAAAATTATGCATTGCTTGCACTGACTGTCGATATGATGTGCCCCTAAACTATGTTCTCATATACACATGTATTACAATAGCTATTGATTTTTATGAATAATCTAGAGTGGTATAGATTTTTACCATGCTTGTTTTGCTTAGCATGAAATGAATGATTTTCATGGTGGTTTTTCATTTTTTAAAAATAAGTTATCCTGGTTGAAAATGAATTTATTTCTAGGAGAAAAATTATTGTCAAGACTTGTGCTGCAGTCTATAATATCGAACGCAAGATAAAAAGTAAAAGTCGAAAACGATATGGGTGATTATTTTGATATCCTCATTCTGACTTTGATCAAGGTCTTGTGGACAGTCAAACCCTATTCGCCAAAATTTTTCACCATTTCGGCGATAATTCTGCAGATATTTCAAAACCAAAAGAGTAACAAATTATGTCAACAAAAATGAGTTGAGATCGGAATACGATTACATAGTTATCGGCGCCGGTAGTGCCGGCTCTGTGATGGCCAGCCGTTTATCGGAGGACCCTGATAAATCTGTACTGCTGTTAGAAGCAGGTATGCCCGAGAACATTTTAACAACAATACCCAGATTTGCCCTCATGTTACACGAGACCCCCATCGACTGGGCGTACCTCACAGAGCCTCAGAAGAACAGCTGTTGGGGTATCAGAAGTAGAAGGAGTCGCTTCTCGAAGGGGAAACTCATGGGCGGCTCCTCTGCTATCAATGGAATGGTTGTCAGTCGGGGTAATCCCCGAGACTACGACAAGTGGAAGGCAGACGGTTGTGTTGGGTGGGGTTGGGCTGATCTGTTCCCCTACTTTATCAAATTAGAGGATAACCAAGATGACATAATGGTGGACACTGGTTATCACGGAAAGGGAGGACCCGTCACTGTTTCGAATCAGACTTATAACGAGACAATTAGCTATGCCTTCAGGAATGCCGCCCCTTACCTGAACATCTCAATTGGTGACCATCTTGGTCCTACACAGACAGTATTCCAGTTGCCTCAAAGGACTGACAGAAATGGGGAACGACTATCGGCCGCCAGGGCGTACTTGCAGTCACTGCCAGAGTTGAGATCAAATTTAGATATCTTTACGAAAGCCTTTGTCACGAAAATAATCTTCGATGAGACGAAGAGAGCGATTGGTGTCAAAGCCGTCATCAATGGCGAGAAAAAGGAGATAAACGTCACGAAAGAGATCGTTCTGAGCGCCGGTGCCATTCAATCTCCACAACTACTGATGTTGTCCGGTATCTGACGCTCAAAGTCTCTTAAATATATTTTTCTAAACCTTTTTCTTTAAGGTGTCGGACACGCGGAACATCTCAAATGGTTTGGAATTCCAGTTGTATCTGATCTACCGGTTGGGGACAACCTTCAGGATCACGTGGCATCTCCCGTAATGTTTACATTGAATGACACGGTTTCTGGTGACGTGAAGAGGGATTTTAATCCGCAAAACATTTTGCAGTATTTCTCTGATAAAAAGGGAAGTATGACCTCATCTTTTGCTGAGGCCATGGCTTTTGTCAAAACAAAATATACCAATCAAAGTGACGACTGGCCAGACATACAGTATTTCGGAATGCCAGGTCAATAATTAAATAATAAAATTCAACTTTCTTATTTATGTTTTCGTAGGATCCGTGGCTTCTGACTATGGGCTGAGAATAAAACAAGTTTTCGGTTTGTCTGAAGAGTTGTGGGAAACCTTCCGACCGTATGCCGGACAACAAGCTTTCATGAATTATGCGATTCTATTGAGACCCAGATCTAGGGGTTGGGTACGACTGCAGTCGACTGATCCCTCCCAACACCCGCTAATCGATCCCAAGTTCTTCAGCGATGAATACGATTTGGATGTTTTGGTCGAAGGATTGAAAATTGCTCTACAAATAGGACAGACACCCCCTTTCAAGAAGTACGATGCACGTCCTATAACTAGATTGTACCCTGGTTGCGAAACATACAAACTTTATTCAGATGAATACCTGCGTTGTATGGCGCAGACCCTGACTCTCCATATATACCACGCAGTCGGAACCTGCAAAATGGGGCCGACAGGTGACAGAACAGCAGTCGTTGACTTAGATTTGAAAGTTAAAGGAGTGACTGGTCTTAGAGTAGTCGACGCCTCAGTAATGCCAAACCAGATCTCCGGTAACACTAATATCCCGGTCATAGCCATCGCCGAGAAAATCGCCGATCAGATGAGAGGCCGACGTATTAGACCAATGCTTCCGCCATTGGATAGGGATATGATTTCTAAGTTACCAAACCTTCCGTACGACACGATTGAAGAAAATCAGACTAAAGACAATTTTTCTGAGACTAAAACAAATTAATTGGTTTTAGCAAAAGTTATCTAGGTGCTAAATACTTGAAATATTGCATTTTTATGGATTCTAGCATAAACAATTAATGTTATTGCTAATTTCACTTGTAATTGAATTAATGCAATAAAAGTAGCATGGTGCGCTTATATTTTCAAAAGGATTCCATATGTTTTCACAAATAAATGGTTGAATTATTCTCAACCAATCATTTGTATTGAGTATAATTTCATTGAAAATTAAATTGAATACAACATGGGCGATTACTTTGATAATCTCCTTCTGACTTTGATCAAGGTCTTGTGGACAGTCAAACCCTATTCGCCGAAATTTTTCACCATTTCGGCGATAATTCTGCAGATATTTCAGAATCAAAAGAGTCTAACAAATTATGTCAACAAAAACGAGTTGAGATCGGACTACGATTACATAGTTATCGGCGCCGGTAGTGCCGGCTCTGTGATGGCCAGTCGTTTATCCGAAGACCCTGCTAATACTGTGCTGCTCTTGGAAGCGGGTATGCCCGAGAACATAATAACATTAATACCCAGATCTGCCTTCATCTTACACGAGACCCCCATCGACTGGGCGTACCTCACAGAGCCCCAGAACAACAGCTGTTGGGGTATCAGAAGTAGAAGGAGTCGCTTCTCGAAGGGGAAACTAATGGGCGGCTGTTCCTCTATCAACCTAATGGCCGTTAGTCGGGGTAACCCACGGGACTACGACAAGTGGAAGGCAGACGGCTGTGTCGGTTGGGGTTGGGCTGATTTGTTTCCGTATTTTATCAAATCGGAGGACAACCAAGATCATAGAATGGTCGCCACTGGTTATCATGGAAAGGGAGGACCCATGGCCGTTTCCACTCAGGGTTTCGTCGAGAGGGTTAGCTACGCCTTCAGAGATGCCGCCCCTTACCTGAACATGACGATAGGCGACCCCCTCGGCCCCACTCAGAATGTTTTCACTATACATCAGAGAAGTGAACTCAATGGGGAACGAATGTCGGCCGCCAGGGCTTACTTGCAGTCACTGCCAGAGTTGAGATCCAATTTAGATATCTTTACGAAAGCCTTTGTCACGAAAATAATCTTCGATGAGACGAAGAGAGCGGTTGGGATCAGAGCCGTTATCAATGGCGAGAAAAAAGAGATAAACGTCACGAAAGAGATCGTTCTGAGCGCCGGTACCATTCAATCTCCACAACTACTGATGCTGTCCGGTATCTGACGCTCAAAGTCTTAAATATGATTTTTTCTAAAACTTTTTTTCTCTCTTAAGGTGTCGGACACGCGGAACACCTCAAATGGTTTGGAATTCCAGTTGTATCTGATCTACCGGTTGGGGACAACCTTCAAGAACACGTGTCGTCTACTATTATGTTCACTTTGAATGACACGGTTTCTGGTGACGTGAAGAGGGATTTGAATCCGCAAAACATTTTGCAGTATTTCTCTGACAAAAAGGGAAGTATGACCTCATCTTTTGCTGAGGCCATGGCTTTTGTCAAAACAAAATACGCCAATCAAAGCGACGACTGGCCTGACATGCAAATCCACGCTATGCCAGGTAAACTCAATTGATTTTTATCTTGCTAATTCATTTATTATTTATAAGGATCATTGGCCTCTGACTATGGGTTGAGACTTAAGCAGATTTTCGGTTTGTCTGAAGAATTGTGGGAAACATTCCGACCGTATGCCGGAGCGCACGCATTGATGTTAAATACGATTCTGTTGAGACCAAGATCTAGGGGTTGGGTACGACTTCAGTCGACTGACCCCTCCCAACACCCGTTAATTGATCCCAAGTTCTTCAGCAATGAATATGATTTGGATGTTATAGTCGAAGGAATGAAAATTGCTCTACAAATAGGACAGACACCCCCTCTGCAGGCGTACGGAGCCTGGCCCATAACGAGAAAGTACCCTGGTTGTGAAAACTACAAACTCTATTCTGATCAATATCTGCGGTGTATGGCACAGACCCTGACTCTGCACCCCTACCACGCAGTCGGAACCTGCAAAATGGGACCGACAGGTGACAGAACAGCAGTCGTCGACTTGGATTTGAAAGTCAAAGGAGTGACTGGTCTTAGAGTAGTCGACGCCTCAGTAATCCCGAACCATATCTCCGGAAACACTAATATCCCGGTCATAGCCATCGCCGAGAAGATCGCCGATCAGATGAGTGGCCGACGTCTTAGACCAATGCTTCCGCCGATGGAAAGGACTTTCGTTTTTAAGTTACCAAACCTTCCGTACGATAATATTACTGTCGAAGACAACAATCAGACTAAAGCCAACTCTTCCGAAACAAAGATGGTTTAGTAGTAAATTGATCTTGATTAACCTAAAACATTAAAATTCAATTATAGTGCAAACAAAACGTTCAATCAATTGGCAAATCAATTAAATTCCGATAAAATTTAATGATTCCTATCGTATAATAGCTTAAGAAAAAATAAAGAGCATGTTCAATTTGAATAATCAATATTTATTTAGAAATACAGTAAGAGCCCAAGTACAAAATAGAAATAAAAAAAATTGCATTCATTTATTGTAATTATTATTTTTATACGTTCTTGGTGATAATAAACTTAGCCGCTTCCAAGAACAGGATGTCAATGGAGTTGTACTTCTGAGGCGGAGCCGCTGGGATTGTCGACCACTCGCAAGTGGGCGCCGCGTCTATAGATGTCGCCAAACTGGTGAACGTCTTTATCAAAACAATGAACTGTTCCTTAAGTTCGGGGGACGACAGGACGTCAGTACTCTCTTTGGCCCACTTCTTGATATAGCTATCAATTTAAAAAAAATTGATCGTTTCAATTGTGGCTCAAATTTGATCGCAAGCTTATAATTACCAAGCTCCAATTGCGGGCGTGATCTTTGAATCAGGTTTTGCTATTTCGACCAAAACGTTGATGAAGTTCTGTCTGATCGGAGCCAAGAGATCCACCTTTGCGTTCAACTCTTTGGTCATTTTGATCGCGTTCTCGGGTAGGGTCTTGATCAAATCGCAAGTGTTACTTGTTCCAAGTTCCTTCAGTGTCTTCAGGGCAAGTTCTCTGTTCTTTTTGGTCGAGGCAAAGGCGCCGCCATACATGAACATGACTTCCGGGTCGGCCATCGTTGTTATGTATCTGAAGATATAGGAGAACGTGTAAGTTACCTTGGTTATATTTGTGATCTAGTTTGGGCTACTTTTTGCAGTTCTCCACCAATTTTTCAACGTCTTCGGGAAAAGGGTGGGCTTTGTCTCCAAACGCATTGATCTTTATTCCGATGGCGTCCACGTCATCAACAGCTTCGCTACGAACTAATAGATCATTTCTTCAATTGTTAGCAAGAACATTTTAGAGCACTTATTTCTATGGAAGTGTTATCAATACCTGTGGTATAGATGAGACACAAAACCAAGAAATTGGCGATCATTTCAGTGGCTTAAGAGTTGACTCGTCTTTTGATTAATAACTGAAGTAAATGAAGGGAACGGACCATATGTTGTGCCAAAACTTTTCAGAATCAGAGGTAATCCGATCTTAAAATTTATTTAATTTTTAATTAAATTTAAAAATTTCCAGAAATCAGTTTTCTGTGGGTTTTATGAGTCAAACATCGTTACCAACATTTTCATAAACTTATCCAAATTTTTAAGCATGGTAATTGAATTAGGAATGAATAATTGTTTCTTGTATCTATAATTCTTATAATTGTGCTTGCTCATATTGAATTTATGTGATATTAATTGATAAGTAAAAGATTTTGTCATAATTTAAAAAAAACTTTTTTTTATGAAATAATTAATTAAAAACTGATTTAAAAAATAATTTTTGAAAATAATCTGAAGAAAAGTTTTTCGTTTATTATAATAAATTAAAAACTGTTTTATATTACGAAACGTTTTATTATATATTCTATTGAAAGCGATTATAGTCTGAAAAGTGTTTTTCAAGTATTTATTGTGAAAACTATTGTTTGACTTTTAGATAGACTTTTGGCACTCAGTCTTATCGCTGTCAGTCAGAGGACAGACTCTGATATTAATTTTAACTCTAATCTCATTTAAAGATTCATTTTGAAGCCGTTCTCAACTAATACCACAATTTAAGTCATTCAATACATAATAGGTTTTGGAGTAAAACCTCTTTTTTGAGGAACGGCTTCACATTCTCTGTTGAAATCCAATAAGTGTTTGAATAATTGAAATTCAATTTCTATACACAAAAGCAATGCTAAGCCTTGTATTCAAATGACGTGATTTAAAACTTCAATTTCAAAGGTGTTGAGCCTTTTTTCCGGCACCACTTCCTCCGAGTCCTTTGTTCAGAGAATTTCAGAATTCAAATGAACTGAACGTTTCATTAATTATTGAAATTCAGAGCAAAGAAAAAGTGGGAAAACATTTAAACTGAAAAACTACTGAAAAATGTTATTTGATATGAATCTGAAGGACTGGTAGTCAAAAGCCCTGAAGAACTTATCAATCGTTTACTGATTTTTATCTGAGATTTATTCACACAAAAAAAACTCTTGATTTCAGCAAAAATTCAATGGTTTGAAGTCATTCTGAGCCGAATATTTTTATGCCTTTCCTCTGCAATCAGTCTATTCCTAAGATTTCTACATTCCAGATGCAAAACACCTAGATCAAATTGAATTTCAAAGCAACCAATGCAAACATATTTCAATAGAAAAAAACAATAAATAAAATCCAATTTAATTTTATTCAAGTTTTTTCAATTTATTATTATAAAAGAAATCTTGCTAGTTAATTGACTTGATCAGGTGATTAGCGAGGTGAAATCAATCAAAATTATCAATCAATTAATGGTAAGCAAACGATTGAACTGTTTTTTTTCAAACAATTAATTAAAGCAAAAACGTATTGTCAGAGAGAAAAACCCATTTGGATGTCAACACAAATCCAATTGATTCCATCGTTTCTCTCAGTATTTGATCGAAAAATAGGGCCTAAAAATCAATGAAAGAGAGACTGAATTACAGGAAAGAGTTTTGCCTTAATTTTATGTATTCAATGAGAGACAAGACATAAGCAAAAGGACTGTATTTTTATTTGTCTATTCATTGGGCGATCACTGGATTCCCGATCGTAAAAGAAAGACATAAAGAGCTCTGTTTTCCGTTATTATCGACAGTCATCTCAATGGACAGCCGACTCTGAGCTTAACTTTTGGGCTATATTTCAGTATTTGATGTCTTTTTTTGGTCCGAAAAATATTTTCCAAACAACAGTTTATATCCCTTTGACTCAAATGTCAGGAAATCAGTAAAAAATCTGATCTTTTCGTTCAATTCGTTACAGAATTTATTGGATTTTTTCTTTACTGCTGTGGATATGGACTACAATTCTGTGTTTAACAAAAGTTAACTAGGTTAAAAATTGGCCATTCAAGTTTTATAGCTTGTTCAAATTTAATGAAGCAAAATAATAGGGTATTTAAGCTTAGTTATACAGATCTTGAATGGTCTAGTTTATGATCTAGGAAATAGGGATGTTGAACTTTGATTTGACCGGCATCTATTTGATCTTGTTCGTTCATTTTACTCCTTAACGTTTCTCATCGATTTCTAACCCAAACCTTATTTGGAGTTTATTTCTGAACTCAAACAGTGGGGGGACTGTTGTCTGAGCGATGAATACATGGTTTGAGTCAATTGTACTCATTATTGACGAAAAACAAAAAACAGAATAAATGCGAAATCAATGCCTCAGAAGAATAAAAGTATTGCTAACAATGTTTAAGACGTGTTTCTCGGATCTACTTAAGGGGAAAACCTATTAAAATGAGAGCTAAAACTCAGGGAAAGTTTTTTTTGGGAAAACAGAGGACTAGACTAATGAGTAAATCAGTCGAAAACATTGAGAACCAGACGATTCTTGTTTAACGAACTCGTGTTAAGACATTCAGTTCCGATGGGACTGTCCCTCGAGAGTGTGTGACCCACACACACAGAAAAACATTAATTAAAGTACTGGTAATCAAACACAAACTGATTGAAAACAATTAAAACACATTAATTGATAGATAAGTCTTCGCCAATAATGATGTGTTAAAACAGTTTTTCCAAAAGAGGAAAGGCATCCGATAAATGAGAATCAAAGCCTGAATGCAATGACACTTTCATTAAATAAAATGAAAATCTTTTCATACGTTTCTCTCTTTCTTTGAGTTTAAAAATAATATTCATTTTATTTTTCAAAAGAAATATTTGAGTCCTCTCTCTATGTCTGACACATACCGTTACCCAATAGATAAGAGCAACGAATATATTAAACCAGGAATTTATCTCTCAATTACCGGATGATTGTCTGACAAATTCCTTGAGTTATGTAATGAAAAAGGGCTTTGAATTGAATGTTGAGTGGAAAGGGTGGAAAACGCCATCACCTAAATGTAATAGTAGTGTGTTATATGAGTTCTCAAACAAGCCATTCATATCAGGCGTTATTCTGTGCCATAAATATATTGTTGAACATAAAAATTGTTTGTGAAAAACAACACCAAAAAGTGAGCGACGATTCTTCTGAAACAGGAATTTCAGTGACCATTGGGTTTAACGAAAATTCAATGAAAGCAAAATTATAATCATTTGATTGTATTGTGTTTTTGCCATTGAATTGAGTTTTATTATACGTAAAAAACGAAATGTTATTTTTGCAGAGAAATAGTTAAACGGTTTTTATCAAACTTTTGCTTCACTTGAGATAAACTAGTAATACATAATTCATTGGCAGAGGAGTCGATAAAAAAATATTTATTTTTCTTTACTCTCATATAATGTAAGACTCGATCAGAAAGAAAAGTGATTCAATGAAATAGAGACAAGTCTTGCGTTAAATTTTTTGACACAAAAGACAAATCAAATAAATGAAACAATTTTTCTGAATGTTATTTATTTTGTTTTTCACTAAGCTCTTCTACCATGCTCAAATTCTTTTTTTCTTATTTTTATTACCTTGCACATTCCATAAATGAAAGAAATAGTATGAAGAAAATCTTGTTTATCTAATTTTGTATTTTATATTGAGTTTTGATGATTGAGACTCAAGTTTATGATTATATGAATAATTCATTTGATTCTCTCTCTCTCTCTCTCTCTCTCTCTCTCTCTCTCTCTCTCTCTCTCTCTCTCTCCGCACGAATAGCGAAACGTTATTATAATTTAAATTAAATACGATTAGAAAATTTTGAACCATTTTTATGAATACTTAATGAGTTTTTCGTCGAAATTCTTACTTTGAATATAAAGTTTGAATACATTTTCTGTTAATCAGTTGATTGCCTGTCAGTAGAGGTTTGGCTCAAATTTTTCCCAAACAAAACACTGAATTACATATGAATTAAATCTATCGAAGCGTAAGAATATTCATATACTTAAGGCTTAGATTAGCTCAGAATAGGGCTCAAGAATTGTGCCTGAAAACGATCGCAAGAGATTATCAAGCTCTTATATCTGATAAGAAAGCTCATTTTCAGTCCTCCATTGTTTGCCATTGATTTCTGTTTTGAAATAATCTTCAGAAAAAAGTTTTCAAAAATTTCTTTTCCCGACTCAATGTATGGCCAATCAATGGTATGGCTGATGGCCTGAGTCATGAATAATGGCATAACTGATCAAATCAATGGATGAAAAGCCATAAGAAAATTGAAATACTTTTCACTCGTTTGTGATTTTTATTTATTCACTGATAGAGAGAGAAAAAAATGTTTTTCAAAGATTTTTTTTTCAGTGAAAAGTGGAGTAAAAGGAAAAGAAAATTCAAAGATATATAAACTTTTTGGCACAAAATGAAAAGTATAGGAATTGATGAGAAAAGACTGAGAAAGCAATTTATTATTTGCGGTGAATTTGTTTCGATTATATCCCAGAAAAGAAATCACTGGAAATCACCTCAACTTTGTGTTCAAAGAGAAGTGTAGTTTTGTTGCTATACTTGTGTGTGGAAATTGAAACATCAAATGCATCATTTGATCCTTGGCTATAATTCTGGGCTCAAATTTCTAGTATTTTACTACAAATTCTTTGATTGAAATTTAGTTTTGGGTTAAACCGACCGAAATAAGAGACTAATAAATAGATCAGAATTTAAATTACTTTTATTTAAACTTCAAAAACATCGCAACTTTTCAACTGAAACGAGCCGTACATTTGGCAAACAAAACTACACTTCAATTATAATCTGAATTGTTTGGCACTTGAATTCCAAACTAGATCATTTGCTTTGCTCAAAATTGATGACGCATTTTAAAAAACTCTTGGTATTTAACAATTGAATGGATTGATTTAATTGAGATTTGTTTAGAAATTCTTTTGAATTAATTTTGAATATAATTTATTTGAAAGTTGTTTGAATCAATTCAATTGATTCTTGTTATTTATTTTTCCTGTTTATTATGTTTTCCTTTTTGTTATGTTTTATCTCATTTTTATTCAACAAATATTATTAACGATAAATATTTCAAATATATCACATATTTGATAGCATTTGTGAAAAAATATTTATTGAAAATATTTGTCCATTATTTTTGTACTTCAATTTTGGACAATAAATGTGAGTAATTGAAAAACGTCTTAAGAATTTCGGACAAAAATATTCTCATAAAAAGAGATTTTCTTTTATTTGTTTAGAAATGAATTTTCCCGGAAAGAGAGAGAGAGAGAGAGAGAGAGAGAGAGAGAGAGAGAGAGAGAGAGAGAGAGAGAACGTAATCATATGTTGAGAAATAACTATCTTTTTTGTTCGGATGAAAAATGTGTAACAAGTTATTGAAGATCTGACTTATTATTAAATATTATTATACTTAGTGTTGGTTTTTATCACTTTTCCTCTCTTTTAATACAACTTTTTTGTATCGGCTTTTAAGCCCTCGATTCTGAACTCAATTTGTGGACTACTCTTCCAGTGAATCAACGTCTGTAGGAACGGCTCTTTTTATGACACTCACAGTGTTTTGTTGTCATAATTCTCTATCGTTTTCAGAACTCTTTTATTCTGTTCTCTCTCTAAAAGTTGTCGATCAGTCACTCCTTTTCCTCTCTTGTGTTAGACCTCAGAAAAAAAACTTATGGATTGTTAGCCAAAGAAATAAAAATTGGGTAAAGACTGGAGTGGGAGAGGACTGTCTTTTTTCAGAGACTATTTTCCGTTCAGACTTTATTCTGAGCCTAACTTCTTATTTGAGACCAGACTTGTGAACAAACAGCGATAAGAAGTGCTGTGAATACGGAGACCCTATTTTTTTGGGGATAATGTATCCGAAAATCATAATTCTTGAGCTAAACATCAGAGCAGACAATCATTTGGTTTTAGACATTATGTCAATCATTAAAATGTGAAAAATATTCTTCTCCTCTAAATATCAAATGTTTTTTCATTATTCAAAAAAAAACTTTTATTTTTGTAGAAAAATATTTTATCGAATAAATGAGTCTTTTCTCTAATGACTTGAAAGTGAGTTAACACTAATGAGAAGTATTATGTCTTTCCCCTTATGTTCAGTGTTTTTCATATGAAATACGAGAACCTAAGCTATAAATTGATTGAAATTTTTCTTTCACTTCTCATTGACTTTCAGTTTAATAAAAAAATATGTTTTTTTCAGCTATTATTTGATGTGTGACTCAAATAATCATATAATCATTATTTCAATTAATTTCCGCGACTTTTCTTCTCTTCTCTATTTGAGATATAATCTGATGATTGACTTATTTATTAAGACTAATACTAAGACTAATGGATGAAACGTTTTTAGCTCATCTCCCCTCATATCCCCTCATAAATAGCCGATCCGTTTAATGGCGGAGCAAATATTGTATACCAAGAATAGAGAGATGTTTATGACTCAAATCTAGCGAAACACTGGACAGACATTTATTTTGGAGATGAAGTCGACACACATTTATATATTTATAGACAATATTTGAACAAAGAGTTTATCACTCAATCGAAGTGAAGACGAATAGTAAATATAAAGTCACAAGAATTCTGAGTACAGCACAGAATAAAAGGGTTTAACGGCTCCACAATCGTGCCGATGAGGTAGTGCTCAAAATTGATATACAATGAGAACGAATTCAGTGCTAAACATATGCATAAATATGAATGATTTGAATGAATATTTTGGTTATTATTCAATTGTGTGTCTGTGCCCTGAGTGTTGTGCTCAGGAATAAAAATAAATGCACTCATTCTCCTCCAACTTCGTTCCCCCCTTTCCTTTGCCTCTGATTTAATATGCATTGCATTAGAAGTTATGGACATTAAAGCACTTAATCTCCGAAATGCAGTCTTAGTCTCGATTTTTGTATTACATTTGAATCACAATTTATTCCTCTCTTTTTCAGTAGTAATCACTCAAAACGATAGATAAATATTCATATTCTGTGTATTCATATGTGTGTGAGTGTCATATAATGTGAGGACTGGTATCACCAGAAATATGTCATTTTCTTTGAGACAAAAGAATATTATTGAGAATCAAATCAAAGGAATTGATTCGTGATTTTTGTCGACTAAAATATTCATGAATTTTGAGCCTCTGATTGAATACTGAATTATTTGTTCGCCTTTTTCTGTTTCAATGCATTAAAACAATTGAAGAGATTGTATTGAAATCCACGAAAAAAAATTTTCTGATCATATATTTTGTGGCATAAGTTATAATACGAAAACAATTTTTGACGTTTAGTCCGCAAACTCCAGATTCTGAGACCAGAATTGAAATCTCTTTTATATATGTGTCTGATCTGAAAGTGACTGAGCGCTGGTAGTAGTGTTCGGTACTGTTTGCTGTGCAGAGCTCTCAGTCTCTTCTCTCTCTCCAAACGCTCAGACAGTTAGGAGTTGTGCCAATATTTGTGGACAAAACTTATTTTGATTACAGCTTTTGAATGAATGAAAAAAAATAATTTCGATAATCAATAAGAAACGAGTTTTCATCAAAAATCCAAAAATCTATTGTCTTTTTGGTCAACACATCGACTGCAGAGTATTTCCAATGAAAGAGATAAATGTTTTTCTTGTTGTTATCGAAACAGTATTTCATTTGATTGAAAATTATTTCAAGAATTGATTTTTACGTTTCACCGAAAATAGGGTCAAGTTTCAATTGAAAACTCATTTTTTTGTGAAACCAGTGTTTTGTGTAAATAATCTGTTCATTGAATTACTGAAAGAAAAAGGATTTTCTGTTTTATAATAACAGAAATTAAAAACTTTTTTTGTTATTTTCATTGAATTTGTGTTTTTCGGCGAATATTTTCATCCCTTTATTCGCAACAAATGTGCAGAAAATTAGACAATTTTTTTCGTTAGTCTATTGTAATAATGTGTCTGCAGTTTACTCTTCATCCTATTATCTGCTGATTATTTCCATTGTCTTCAACAGTATAATCCGTTTGGCACAGGCATCGCAACAACTGACAACCCTATCCCCTCTTCTCACTCACAGCAAAAGTGTATTAAAGGGTCTCTCAATTGTTTGAGTGAATGATTACTTCAATCAGTTATTCAGCGCTTTATTTGAGTGAATGATATTTTTTCGGCTTTACTTAACACTTATTTTTTCTCCACTCATAAGACGTTTCATCGATAGATAGAAACGGAAAAACTAAACGTAAAAACACTTCAAATATTTTTCTGTTATTATTATATCCCTTATATTCATCTGAAATATCCGTACGAATAGAGGAATGCTTTGAATTATATTTTCATTTGTTTTGCTTTTTTTCAGTTGTTTTTCAATTCCTTTTATGAAAGGTATAAATAATTGAAAAACTTATCAAACAAATTGAAAATTGATTGGATTTTTCTCATTTTAAAGATTATTTTTCTCTCTTTTTGTTGAAAACAAATCCAATTTAATAAGAAATGATTTTTTCGGGAAAATTGAATCAAGGGAAAAGTTTCCGTCCAGTTAATTTTTCAAAAATTTACCCTGGATGATAATTAGCATAATAGTTTTTTTGGGACCTATGCTTACCTTAGAATAAATTTAATGATTTTATTTCTATCACATAATGGGAGGGCATTCCTCTCTCGCTTTGGATATAAAATTAATATCAGAATATATGCGAGAAATCTAACGAATGATTAATTGTAATAATTATTATGTTTTAAGTTATTCAACAAAACTATCGCTCACTTGATTGGACCCATGGATGGGATGACCTATTATTCTGTGCCATCAAATCATTAATCAATCGATCGTTTTGTCAAATTGTAGACTAATTTCTTACGATTTGATCCTTTGCCACAAATCCTCTATAAAGACAATACCAGTCCTTTGACTAACCCTCAGTCTGTGGCACAAAGTATTCCCTGAGCGCAGAGTGATGTCAAACTTCCGGCGCATATAATCTCAATGAAGACATCTGAAGGAAAGCCTGACTTATGACTGAAAATCATAGCACAGAATAAGCGAAATCCATGGCAGAGATTATTATGAAGACCTCAATAGCGATGTTGTCTTTGACTATAATTATCTGTTTGACTGAACCTGTGCTGTCGTTCGACATACAAGACCTGCCACTGAGTCCCAGACAGGTTCAGACCAAATACGGGACACTCAGGGGAGTCATTATACCGATGAGATCCCCGCAGACGCCGTCCTCGACAGTGGTGTCGGCGCTATCGCCGGTCGAAGCGTTTTTCGGCGTTCCGTATGCGGCGCCTCCCGTCAAAACACTCCGGTTTATGCCTCCGGTGACCACTTCCTATTGGAGGCAAACAAAACAGGCGTCCCGTTTGGCGCCGGTTTGCATACAACGAGTGCCAGACATTAGGAACACTACCGAAGCCCTGAAGTCAATGTCCGCCTCAAGACTTGATTATATAAAACGTTTGCAGCCGTTCATCAAAGACCAGAGCGAAGACTGTCTTTACCTCAATATCTATGTCCCACACAATCCGACGTCTGGTAAGTTGTTTGATGTTATTCTGCACTTTAATTGACTATTTACCTGATCCAGGGTTAAATTTTATTGCCAGTATCAATCTAATTACCATAGTTTGAATAATTTAGCAATGTCAATTTATGTTGATTAGCTATATCGTTTTATTTGAATCAAATTTGTTAATGCTCTAATTTAATTTAGCTTGCGAACTTTTCTATTGATATATCCTGCCGTTTTTCAGCTATCAAGGTCTTTGACCTCTGGGTATAGACTTTTTCATCCAATTAATTGATTTTTCAAAATACTCTTTGAATTGATTTTTAAGAATCGATTCTTTATTTTGTTTGAAATAAATACAGAAGTCTTTGATTTAAAACTAAAGAATGTTTTTTGTGACTCCGGTTTTGATGTCAAATAAAGTTTTTCAAATAAATTGATAAATGATTGAAATGTAATAAGTTTTGTGCTCTTCTCAACTACAAGAAAGACTTATTGCAAGATATTTTTCAGTTATATATTTTGTCAAATTATCTATAAATCATTGGCTAAGAAGGGATAGGGGGAGAGATAGAGGCATAAGAGTGAGTGGGACTCGGATTCACTCAGTTTTTTGAGGGAATGTTTTCGCTGTTGTCTAACATTTTTCAAATACTAATGAGATTTTGTGATCCGTTTCTCTGCTGTCGACTCTTCAGTTGTCATTCATTTTCATTAGTGTTTTGTTTAACATTAAAACTCAAACGAAGAAAAAGTTTTGTATATTTTTTTTTGTTACACTATTTCTGAGTTTCTATATTTGGTTAATGAAAATATCATTTATATTATTATGAAAAACGTGTTATTAAAAGCAAGAGTTGCAGTCTATTTGCAAATGTCTATTCAAAAGTCAGTTCACAGGAGAGGCTAAAAAATGTAGAAATTTATTCAATGTTTTCATATATATATTCTGAGTTATCATTAATCAAATTAATTATATTCTGAGTCAAGAGCTCAGCATTTCTGATGATAACGTTTTTTGAGAAATATATTATTCGTGTTATATATGGGAACAGAATATCTTTTGGTTTTTTTTATGAATAAGTTTTACATATTTTGCAAATTTATTTGTGATAATCGATACTCAGATGAATGAAAAATAATATTTGTTTTAAAATTATTATTAGATTTTCAGTGAAAAGAGAAAAATCGGTTTCAATTGAAAACGAGTCCAAAGTTTTTATTATAAGATATGAAAAGAAACTGAAATAGGGTTTGACCTGAAATATAATGATTTCGTTAAAAGTCATATCCATTTCAAAAGTATTGGTAAAGTTCTGACTTTTTCCGAAGATGAGCAAGGTTAAAATAGCCACATCAATATGATTGAGCATGATCATTTCATAAATATAATTAACTGAATAAAATTTTTGGGTAATATATAAAAGATTTTTCAAATCAAATATTAATTAAAAATTTGTTGGTCAGTCTTACCAGACCCTGCACATCCCAGCTTGTTATCTCCCTACTATTCCGACTATTCTAATGATCTGGCCCATATGTCAAAGAATATAATCTAGTTCAATATATTGAAACTAAATTGAAAAGTCATTCAATACTTTTTCTGACATTATTTTCTCTGATACTATTATATCGAGTATTTTATCATAAAATTCATTTATTCAGTCATTGATTCAGTTTTTCTTTTTTTTTGTTGTTTTGAATCAAAAGCCAAAACCAATTCAAATGTTGAAGAAGTGAATAACGACTCAAACCTATCAAATATCAATCGGATTCGGTTCCCAAAAGCAAATAACAGTCACTTCTTTTCCTGAACAGTATTTTTTTGAAAATTTTATTTATATTTTCCTACTTTTCGTCGCAAAAACCGATCTATAGATTTGAATGTCTATTGTTGTGGTCTGTCCTCTGGAGAGATACATATCTCTCCCTATCTGTGGCCTATAGTAACCAACTGAAGAAATAGTGGGGAAAAAATCATTTCTTTTACATATATTTTACTATCAAATGATAGAGTCGTTTGAATATAACATTTATTAAGATTTTTAGTGAACAGTGAAAACGTGTTACACATATATTAGAAGTTGGTCTGAGTGTTGGCGAGGGAGAGGGAAAAAACGCAAACATAAGGCACAGCACAGAATATAATAAATATTTTGCTCTGGTATTCAATAATGCGAGAACTGAGAGGTGAGAAATGGATATAATAAATGGCATTTTTCTTGAAGTAAAAACCTATTTATGGTTTGAAAATCTTCAGGAAATGTATTGAAAATATATTTATTGATTCGGATTATCGCCAGGATTTCCAACTGGTATTGAACTGTACTCTATTTCTCTCGGAATCTGGGCTCAGATTATGTGGAATTCCTCTCTTAAAAGGTTTTCCATTAGTAGTGAATATCTGTTGAATTAGTTTCACATTTCAATAGTATTCGTGCAATCAATTGAATTGTAGCATGCTGCTTTTTGTATGAATTTTGATTATTCAATTCAAAATGTTTACCTCATTTTTTCCCCAAAGAAAATATTTTATCGATTTTTACCATTGATTTGAATGAATGAAAATAATGTTAAATAATAAAAAACTTTTTGTTTTGTATTTATTTTTAATCCAAAAGAAATATTGATTAGAGATTTCGCTACAAAAAAAAATCTTAAGCTTTGACTGCAATTGAATTTTCATGATTTGACACATTCTTCCACTTCTTCTTCTGGTGTTTAACTTCCTTTCCCTAAACACAAAGTCTTTTACTGAAGAAAACTATATTTAGTGGTCATTCCTCTCCGACTCACTCTCTCTGTCGTCGCCATAATCGCCAGATTTAATGCCTAAATGTCGGCCCAAATGGTCGGAACACTCAAAACAATGCCAAACATTAGACTAACTGTTAATCTCTATGAAAATAAAGAGGGAAAGGGAGCTATAGATTGGCCACCACTTCATTATAATCAAAATTAATGAATGAGTAAATAAAACGACATATGTTTTCGGGGGTTAGGCTCTGGATTAGTATCTAAAAGGTTTTCCCACTTATTCATTGTCAAACATAAGCAGGATAAGAAAGATAGCAAGATCATTATTCTAGCGAAACCTATTTTATTTGGTTTTTCCTATCATTTGTTTGCTATTATTCAAAAGATTACGTACCTTTTTAACTGAACTTTAATTAAAAGACCTTGCATATCGATATTTAATGCATCAATTTTGGGTTAATTGAATGGATTTCCACTCAAGTATTCAGTGGTTTATTGTGTGAAGTGAAGCACTTTTCCTCAATATATGAATAATTATAGTCTTTGAGAAAATCTAAGAATAAGTGAACGAAAAATAAAATTCAATATTTTGTTAATTGATTTGAAAGAGTGTTTTGAACTGAAATTTTGCGTTAAATAATAATAAGTAGGGCTTCAGCTGCGATGGTGAGAGACCCGGTGTCTAACTGAGAGAAGTAAAGGGATCGACACTTTTCTGGCTGAAGGAGGAGAGGCTGAAGAGAGAAAAAATCGATAAATTATTGAACGCTTTCCTCTACTGTCGCCAGTATTTTGTAGTTTAAGGAAAGGGCGAAAATCAAACACAAAGTGGAAGAAAAGGATTTTAATTATAAATCAAATTATTTTTCTTTTTCTTCTTTTAACAAAAAAACACCACTTTTTATATACCACTCGAGACTAACACATATTCTTTGGTTAAAGAAAGTTGTGATAGAATTGAAGTTATTTTTTGGATCCAATTCTTATTCCAGCCTTTGAGGAGAACCTACTCTTCTTCTGCTCCAAGACTTTTGATTAAATACTAATTGATTGCAGACTTGGATGAGAACAGGGGAGAGACTGACACACTCCGAGTCCTATCGAAATAAATATATAGCATTTGGAGTCAACTGTAGAGGGAATAGACAACCAATTAATATATGAAAGTCAACATTAAGTGCTCCATCACTCCTACCTCCAGGCATATGGCTGTCCAATAAATATAAAACTCTTCCAAAACTCTTCTAATATATAAACTTTCAATAGATATATGACTTTAAGGCAGTTTTCAATACAAGGTTTACATAACCAGTAATACTAATAGTCATAAACTATATCTATATTTGTGTGAAGCCTTTCCACTCTGTTGTGTATTAAAGTCTGAGGCAGTGGTTGTGTCTAAAACATTCAATTAATCTAATTATGTGCCAGAGTTTGTGCCTTGTTAATTTAGTGCTGTTCACTTTCTTTGCCCGTCTTATAGCCTATTCGTTAATTTTTAATCAAAAGTTTACTTAAGATTAAAAAATTATCTCAACTTTTATTAAATTAGTTTCAATTAATTTCTATTGAAATCCATTTTTCTCTTTTGAGGACAGAATATATTCTGTGCCGATAAAGAGAGAGTGGTATCACTTCTAGTATTTGCCTTTTCATCTCATTTTAAATGAAAAATTAAATGACATTTGATTTACAAAAAAATGGTTTTTATTATTGAAATAAATTTTATATAAATTTTTTTGTTTCCATTAAATCAAATGAATTATGTTTTTCGTTAATAAAAAAACTCTGAAATCAGTTTTGAAGTGAAGGCAAAAAAGTTTTATTTTTTTGGGTTTTCATTGAAATTAATTATCATTTGAAATGAAAAAGTTTTGTTTAAAAAATCACTTTCAATGCTATTATCAGTGAATAATAGTTTTGCAAAAATATTTTTGTTCATCTCTTTCTCAGTCAGTGAATGGATGTCCCTTTTTCTTGCATTTATTTCTATCAAAATTTATCTCTTAATTAACTCCCATTAAAAGTGTAGTTCCCTTTTAGAGGGAAAACTTTTGACTTTAGACTAACTCACAATTTGAGTGCAAACTTCTTTCAATGTCTATTATAAACAATAAGAGCACAGAATATTCTGTTTCCAAACATTATTCTGTATTACATTTGTTGTGTTATTTCCACAAATAATGCTTTGCTTTACTTTATTCCCGAGATTTTACTCTCAATGTTATTGTCTTTTATGTAAATAACACATAACTTGTATTTATATAATTTTGGGTATAGCCAGGAGTGGTCTCTCCCCATATGACACACAATTTTAATGACTCGATCCCTATTTAACTCATCCCCATCCATGACCTGTCTTATAAATCAGGAAATTAAGACAAATATAATGTTTTCGAGGAAATGAATGTTTTCCTAACCCATTCAATTATCTATTGAAATAACCCAGCTACATGTAGTCTCTGGATTTAATCTTGGTTATTCCCATAAAAAAATTCTTGTCAAAGTGTGTTGAGACTTTAGCAAAAGAAAAAACAAAATGCTTTTAAACAATTTTTCGCAAAATTTAAGAAAAGGATATTTTTCTGGAACTGAAAATACATTTTTTCATTTCATATCTAATCTGTCGCTTAGTCCCCCTCTCCCTCTTTCCCCCTCTCTCCCAAAAACCCTCTCTTTTTTCATAAGCCTATTATTATATTCCTATGTATTTGAGTATCACTTCTTCATTATTAAACTAAATGTTATTTTAAGAGTCGAAACTGTTTTTGGCTAACAATCCTTCAGTGAACAGTCCCTCCACTCTCTTAATATTCTTCATTGAGATCTGTTGTCAAACGCATACAATATATACACAAATTATTTTATTGCGAAAAAATGTTGATATAACTGATGGACTGTTTTCTCGGCACAGAATATGCATTGAGGGACTACTTACGAGTCACTACTATAATAGGTTTTGATTGATTTTCACACAGAAAAAAAAACTCTGTATTCACTCCTAAATGAGAATTTGTTTTCCCTTTGATTTGATCCCCACTTCTGCTCACAATTTAGTCATTCATATCGAGTGTTGTATTTATTTGAAGATTAAGAAGTGTTTCCTTTTTTGTGTTGCCTTTCATTGCCAGACACTGGACTAAAGTCACGTCCGATCCATCAATTGATTCAATTCCAATAATTTTGATGACCTTGTTGTTTTTTTGTCGTTGCTAGATCAAATTTGGCGAATCAATAAACTAAATCAAATTCTATTTTACCGAAAACACTTTCCCAAAAGTTTCTCAACAAGCATATGAAAATTGAATTGAGCTAGATAAGCAAGCAAACAGAGTATTTCAATGATATGCAAATCTATTTTATCCTTGGTGATTTCAATTTGCATAGAAGTGTCACCCATTGAATGCCACATACGATAAGCCAGTCTTTATAAAGCAATTCCTCATTTAATTTTCACAGAATAAGAGGTTTTTCTTCTTCTTGTTTGTATCACTTTTGTTGGTTACTGTCATTCATTCAAATTTCAAACCAATAAAAAAAAGTTAAACAAAAAACTCTATAATAAGAGTTGAATAGAAGAGAAACGTCTTCTCCTTTTAAAATATCCATTAAGTGGTAGTCATTCCTCTGAAGAAGTGCCTGAACTAAGAATAAATTAATTAGAAGAATAAAAGGAGCTAGGAATAAATTAACGGGCAAAAGAACTGCCAGCAAAAACACACTCCAGGATAAGTTAAGGGCTTTTTATCTCACATCTAATGAATAGGCTTTTGATATACCTTTGAGTTGAAATAAATAGCAGTGAGAGCACAGAATAAGCTCTACTTCACTCCTGGATCGCAGAATATATATCTATTCCGTGAATAAACAGTTTAATCCTTAGACTCGATATTTATTTAAACAATTTTTAATGCACTTCACGTTTATTAGACTCTGATCTCATTTGATAAGAAGGAAGAGTTAAACACCTCTTTATTCTGCACATCCATAAAGGTCTGGGCTCTCCATACTATGGCATATCTTTTTAAAATGTATTTTTCTTTTGGCTTCTCATGCCTTTCCCCCGCATCCCATTCCCCTTCAGTAACTTTTTAAATGCCTTTTTATTTATCTTAAAAAGTGCTCTGAATTCATAGGTTTTAGTCCTCTATTTCTTATGCTGTGCTTTGGCTATAGTGAGAGATGAGACGCTCAGACGATTCGTTATTATTCTGTGCTGTCGTTTAATCAAAGTTAACGCTTGTGTTCATCACTACTATAGTGATGTGCCATTGTGTGGGTCCGACCGATAAACAGTGTTATCACTTCTTTACCTAACGGTTCAAATTCTCCATTGGATCTAATATTTATTTATTATGTCTTTACTCTACCGGAGCTATCGTTTTGCTCATTCATAACATACTGTTTATATAGTAGTCATTCTGTGCTCTCAACACAGTGGAGAGCCCATAGACGTAGTCTTATCTATGATTTTCTCTTCAAGTTTTTTGTTTGGCTTTTTCTCAACACTAATGCCTAAAAAGTAATTTAAATAATCTAGGACAGTTTGCCAATACTCCTTGGATAATGTCTCATTTAATTAGCCTGCTTATTTTGTTTACAAAGGCCAAGAACCTAAATGATGTTTGATATGTGAGCTTAAATTTTCTTCAAATTCAATCAAATAAATGATATTTTATTTTAAAATCTAATTTAACGCCTCTTTTAGTAACACTTTTCGCTGACTTAAAACCTTTTTGAACACTATTTTTGTTGTGTCTCTCGTCTGTTGTCTTGCAATCGATTTCCCATTGAATCCTATTATCGTATAACAAGTCGTTGTCTGTCGACTGATCCCTTGAAATGAATAAAATTTGGAATCAATTAATTTGATACTTGGTATAAGAGAATCGAGTTCTATGAGGACTAATCTTCAAAATAAATCACTTTATTAATGGCTTTTGTCGTTATTTTTGTCCAATTGTTTCGTAATTTAAATGTAATTAAAAATTAAATTAAAAACTTATTTCAAAATCAATGGTAAAACATATGTGAAGTATAAATGAAATTTGATTATCATTACGAAAAAAGGGAAGGCATTCCTCTTTTGAAATGAAGGCCTCAAATATAACTAATGATTGTTTTTTGAATGAAAAATGAATTTCTCATATCTCAGAAATCCAGTTAAATTCCCTAATTGAGATAGCTAAAACCATTAAAACAAGTAATTATTCATCGGGGAGCATTTCAAAAATATTGAACTCGGGAACATTAAACTCTTGGTTAACTAAATTTGAATATCATTTTTCAAGAAAAAAGAAAACAAAAACTGAAAACACATTTCAATAAATAAAGACTTCTTTGAAATGAAATAAAAAATAAATACTTTTTGAAAAATACATAAAACAACTGAAAGAGTAGTCGACACATACTCTTTGAAGTGTTGGTGCCTTTTGGTTGGTAAAGGCACAGCACACACATACAGATGTCGAAGGAATTCCCTCTAAAAAAATTTATTGTTTAAAAAATTTCTCTTAAAATATAATAAAACAAAACGAAAGAAAAAAAACTTAAATATATTTTGAATGTCAGTAAAAGTGAAAGTGCTTTGAAAAACATGAGCCACACATATATTACACACATTTTCCGCTCATTTCTTATTGTTTTCTTATATTCAGACAATAGTTTTCTTCGAGAGTCTGAGCCATGAGTCCTGAAGAGTGATAGAAAAAAAACAGTTTTATGGCTCGCAATACAAAAAACACTGTTATTGTCTTCAATTGTATTGACGGACCAATACATAAGGGGAACGACATTACAGTCGAGTCCCTATAATTTTTTATTACCCCTCGAAAAGAAACGCCACTCGTATTGAGTGTCGATCGCAGAAAAGTAATGGAAATCCCAAATAATTTAATCTATAATCCGATCCAATGATAGAAAAAATTGGATAAAATCTATTTTGAAATATATTTTTATTATTTGTTTTGTTTTTCTTCAAACAATTCCTATATTCGAGTCTTTAAATCAAAACCAGAGAACAGTTTTCTCGGAATTGAAGGAAACAAAAATAAAACTTGAATTGACTTTTCATTCTGAGCCAGAATTTCTAATTCTGGTGTTTTTCCAGAGGACTGGTAGTAGTGGTGGTGTTCTCTTTGAGATAATACTTTTAGGCCATAAAATAAATAACAATTTAGTTCAACGTTTAAGACGATACCAAAAGACATTATTGGGCAGAGAATAAGGGCACAGAATAAGTGCAAAACCAAAGTTATTCACAGAATAATCCCAATGTTTTTACTGAATAGGTTTTTCGCTTCAAATTGGGAACAACACTATACCCGATGTTATATAAGTTAGTGGTTTAACATCAAGACATACATTACTGTAAACCTGTGCCAAACGCATACAGTTGTCTGCCTGTGCTCTGCCGGTGAATGACATTCTGGGGGTTAACTGTTGTCAAACAAATGCCTGTCTATTGCCTGTCTCTCTCTGCCTGTGCTCTCGATGTTACTGTTATTCTGTGCTTTTGTGTATAAAATTGGAATTGAATTCAATAAAGGATTTGAAACCAGAATTCAGTTAAGACTCCAAAAGTATTAGTGTTTTAGAGAAAAGTTTTTTAATTGAATTTTGAGATAATATTTTTGGAGACGACTTAAGACTCACACGAATTACTAATTTTGAAATCTTATGACATTTTGAGCATTAATTTCAATATTTTTAATAGGATTTCACATCAGAGTTATTGGACAAAAGTCCCCAAGATCACTTTCTATCTATTTCCCAGAAGCACTTAGTTTAGTTCCTTTTAATTCATGGATTATTTCTTAATTCTAGCAAGCTCATATTTGTACGAATCGAAATCAAGTAATTTCAAAATGATCAAGGGAAATGAATATTATCCGGATTACGTTCATTTTGAATATAAAACTACTAATTAATTGATGTCTTATTTCTCTTGAAATTTGAGATAAAGTTTTTGTTTAATTTTCAAAATGTTTTGAAAATGAATTTTAAAATATATTTTTGTTTTTTTTTGTAAAACAAAAACTTTTTGATAAAAAGCGTTATTTGTTTGAAACAATTAATTTAATTATTCTGAGTGCTTACGGTTTGGGGGAAAGACTCACTTTTTTCTCTAATCTAAATGAAACCCAGAATTAAATAAAACTCGACTTCAGGTTCTCTAAAGGCATCCAAATTAACACCAAATTGTTTGTGACTTTTCTTTTGAGTCTAAAAACAGTAATAAATTTAATTAAAAATTCAACTCTTGTTTTGATTTCAATTAATTGAAGTCAAACTCAGAATAGTTTTCAAAAAACATTTCAAAATCCAATTAAAGGAGTTTTTGAAGAACTAATCGATTGAATCGTTTACTGAAAAGTAAAAACAAATTTTTGGTTCAATTTATAAGAAATTCATTTAATCGCAAGAAATGCGAAAAAATCGTTTTTAATGAAAATTATATATTTTTTCAGTCATTTCTTAAATAACGATGTCTTCAATACTAACGGCACAGTCGTGTCAGTCGTTCAGCTCTGGCGCTCTCTTATCAATTAGTTTGTGACCAAAATTTATATTTAGAGTCAAATGTTAGACCCCTTTCCCTATTAGTGTGTTATCGCTCTGAAGCAAAATTAAATCAATGGAAAGACATAACAATTTATTTGAGGAGAGGGAGGGAGAGAGAGAGAGAGAGAGAGAGAGAGAGAGAGAGAGAGACGACTCATTGCTATCGCAATTGCATTTCATTTGAGAGGAAGAGATACTAATTATTGTATTGAACTGAGAATGCAATCCATTTCTCTATAAATAATTATTGGACTCATTTTGTAGTAAACTATTTGTTTTAATTAAATAATTTAAGGGATTATTTATCTGACAAATAAGTGATGGGTGAGAGCTCAGGGCCAATCAAAATCTAGTTTTTATAAAGTATTTTATCTCTATTCAAAATGATCTGGATTAAATTTTTACGCGAAAAAGTGTAATCAATTTTTCATAAAAGTAATTAGCTAAGCCGATTAATAATTGTCTAATAAAAATTTTTTTTGTTTCTGCTTGACATCATTTATTCAAACAGAATTTTCTATCGCTTGAATTGTCCCAATCCATTGAATCTGGGTCATCCAAGGATTAGGGTTCGGAAATTGACATTGCTTCAATTTGGATTTGAATCAATTGGAGAGTGCTACTTTCCTGAGATTATTGCTCCGTTGTCTTGGTTATTTGTTCCCCTAGAAACTTGATCTTGGTGATTAATCGAAATTTGAAGAACACGAATTGAAAAATTGATAAATAAATCTTTTTGATTGAAGTTTTATTTATTTGAACCAAAATTAATGGTCAGATGTCTCTCCTATTCTCTCTCTCTCTCTCTCTCTCTCTCTCTCTCTCTCTCTCCCGAATTGAAACTCAAGAATATTTTTCACATAAAATGAAAATTCAATAAATTGTCGGAAATTTATATATATTTCTATTGAATATGATTTCATAGATTCCATTCATATTTCAGATTCGGAATAGATTTACAGAAATTGAATAATTTATTCTGAATTTTATGTATTTTGTATGAATTTCGATGCCAGGATCAGTTATCTTAAGAGAATAGAAGCCTATCACATGTTATATATATTTTTCAATTTCATCAGAATATATGGTTTTCTTGTTATTCAGAGTCAAAGGAGAAGGAGCTCTGAATACATAACAAGTCTTGAAGTCTTTCCTCATATAATATCTCATATTATTATATATTTTTAGATTTTTTTTTATTTTCTGAAAAATTCAAATATTCTGAAGACTAGACAGTCTTCTGAACGACATATTACTGGGATTTCTCGTCGCCTGTCCCTTAATATTCCGCATCCATAGACGGTTTGTGTCAAACAGTCTTTTCTCTGCCGTTTATTATATCCCTTTTTCTGTGAAAATATGATTTTCTTCTCCAATATTCTTAACCAAAATATATTACATTTCCAATGAATGGTAGACACCGGTCCCCCCTTTCCTATCCTCTCCTCTGCCATTCGGTTATTCCGTTCAATTTTATTGCAAATCAATCATTATTTCACTTATTTTCAGTTATTTATTCTTATTCTGTGCGATAGGTTTGGGTATCAATTCTTATATAGAATTTGATAATAGTTTTTGAGGAGAAGAAGGAGAGGGGACTCCAAATAAGAAATGCTTTTCTAATATATATTCTGATCTTTTGATTTATTATTTGGTTTTTCTTATCCTTTGAGACAAACATTAATTTTGATATATTCATGAAAATCATTGAAAATCATGAAAAAAAATTTCAACAGTCCTTGCTATGAGTCTTTGCCTTCTATTGAAAGATGAATTTTCATACAACAAAATCTTTGCTCGACTTTTAATCAACGGATGAAAAGTATTTTTTTTAATAATAAATAAAAAGATTTTTCGCTAAAAATAATTTATTTCACTTTAAAACTGAAGTCTATTTTCGAGAGAAATATATAAATCAAAACTTAGTTTTAGCACTCGTTTTGTGTGAAGTATTTTAATGTGTTTTGATTATTAATTTTTCAAAACCATATTATCGTTATATATTGATATTAATTCATTGATTTATAGCCTAGATCTTTTGCCTAGATTATGATTCCCGGGGAAAACAAATATTTGCATTTCGACTAATGGTTCGAAAATTTATTCCCAACGATAAATATCCGGATAATTAATTGCATTATAATATGTTTTGATTTATTCATTTAATGCGAAATTCAATTAGATTTAGGGCCTATTTATCAATAGATTTTCATTTTGCCCTAGATCATTATTTTGCATGTTTAGAAAAATGTATTGATAAATGGATTTGAATTTTTTTTCATAAGAAGAAAAAAAAATCATTTCAAAAGATTAACTACTTTTCTATTGGGATCCCCATTTCGTAACGTTGTTTGTTGAATGTTGGAGCTCATCAAGCTAATGTTCCTCTGTCGTGACCATGGTGAATAATTCTTGAGTTGAATCAAAATTCTGAGATTGAATTAGTTTTTTATTCCGGGAATGAAATTAATCTCTTTTAAGGACAGCAAAGGAAAAAATATATAACTTTTTTGTTGTTATATTGAATTTATTTTCCAATGCCTTCAACAACAACACAAAAAATACCATTACTTCAGATGCAATGGAAATCTTTTCGCTCAGAATATTATATGCAAACAGTTTTTTACCGCAAAATAAGAATTGGATTCTTATTTTGTTTGAGTCTTTTTTTTGAAGTAAAAGAAAAAATATTTTTTCAATAAATTTTTTCTGCTGGTTATGTTTTTTGGAGAGCAAAGTAAATTTTTCTAATATATATTCTAATATAGTATTGTTATGTATTTCTTGTTCTCTCTCCCTCTCACTCCCTCTCCCTGTTATGCAATCACTTCCTTATGATCTGATTTGTTGAGGAATTTTGTGCACAAAATCTTATGTGAATTTATTTCAATAATAGATATCTCTTTTTCTTGTATTTTATTATTTTTTTTTTGTTTCCATTTTAAGCCATAAATCTATTGTCGGAAAAGCAAAATATTATTATGAGATAACATTTAGATTCTTGGTCTACAACACAATAGAGAGGGTATTTTATTATTTTATTACTCATTCTATTTGGAGAAATAAAAATCAAAATTTATTTAACAATTAAATTGAACTCAGAATGAAATGAAAGACTTAACGATTAGAAAGAAAAACAAAAAACTTTTGAATATTTTGTTTAATTCATTGAAAAATATATTTTAATACTTTTTTGAGACTTTCATTCAGAATATTCAGAGGACTTATGTTTAAGATCTCATCTAATTATAAAATGTTTTGAGATTTTGTGTCTTTCTATTCCAATTAGACTAAGTATCAAATACTTTACATCAGCTCCGGTAGTAATGAAGAGATTTTCAAAGACATGAAAACCTTTTCACAGCATTTGATTCAACAAACTCTCTCTCTCTCTCTCTCTCTCTCTCTCCCCTCGACTCCCACCCAATTGTGTTAGAGTTAAGACCAAAAGTGTTGTTCTCGTTGTGCGGAAAAACAATTTCTTGTGCTCTCGAAGCTCTTTCTTTGGCTCTGTCTGTGCCCTCGTATGTGCTGTTCAGTAAAAATCTAGTCTAAGACCACATCCAATAGTAAACCAATTTTTATATTCCGTTCATTATTACCGCTCTTCTCAGTCATGGACTCTATTTTTATTTCTCTTTTTTTTCGCCAATCACTCAATGATTCTTTGGTTGTGATTCTTGTGCCCGACTTCTGCCTCATTAGTCGATGCCTTACCAAAAGAGGTTAGGCTATTGTTGGCGGCCCTCTCACGCAGAGACACATCCAGTCAGGAGGGGGTAGCCATACTTTTCAATTGACTAATTCTTGCCTTGATCATCAGCTAAATTTGATTTTTCATTGTATTCAATTCAAGAATTCAATTTAGCAAGCTTACTGTTTTGATTGCGACCAGAATTCAATCAAAATGTAATTTCCTTTCGCAATGTTCTCATCCCTGACCCTCTCGGAAGACCTGTTTATCCCTTCGGAGAGAACGAAATGGTTTATCAGAAAACACTATATATTTTGCGTTCCGTTCCCCACAATAACTAAGAGAAGCGATAGAAAGGATGTGCCGTTCAGTCAATGGATTTATTTCCCAAAGACTTCGGTTACAGTTTTTCTCTGTTTTCTGATTCAACAAAAAAAACCGAAAAAAAACTAAAAATAGTATAAAAGTTATGAGCATTTCCTCCGATATTCCTGAATAACTTTAATAGTTCATCCGAATTGCTCCAGGGTATTATTAATAACTTTTTTTTCCAAGACATTGCTTTCGCATTAAATTATTTTAAAAATTGTTATTCACATCAAAATTGAAGTAAAAAAAAAATTCAAACAAAGGCTTTGAGCACAGAATAAATCCCAATGTATTGGAAAAATAATCTTGCTTAAACTATACTCCATTTCCTAGTTAAATTCTCAAATAGTGCCCTCATATGTATTCGGAGCTCTTTTATCAGTGTCTCTAATGGGAAGTCCGATGTTATCCGTATTTATATTCTTTGGCCTATTATTGAAATTATATACTAAACTACCATTTCTTCGCATAATTTGACCAAGTTGGCTCTAACTTAGTTTTTATGGCCTTTTATGACATTCGCTTTTCCTCTCCACTCTATTATATCCCTTTCCTATCTGTTGTTGTGATATATTCCTATGGCGTTTCAGAGGCAGAGCCCAACCGACAACCAGAGCCAAGTCTAGTGAAAGGCAGTACTGATATGCGATTTGAATGCATACCAAAGAAAACTCTGTCCAGAGATTTATGTGAAGACTTCTCTTATGTTTATGTACTTTAAAGATCGTCTCCCATATCATCGTTAGTCCAGAAGAAAAAAAATTGAAAAAACTGCTGTATTTTCAATGCCTTTCGCATCACTTTTTCCAATTTCACTCTAAACAGCCTCTCTGTCTCTCCCACTCCCTCTCCCACTCTTCTCTGATATTTTCAAAATAAAGTTTCAATTCTGTGTATTGAATGGTTTGGAAATGCCGTTCAAATGTAAATGTGTTGTGAAAATCGACTCCAATGACACAGAATTGAAATCAATATCAAAAGTAAGTAATACATGAACTCAAAGGACAGAATATCTTTGAACAGAAACCGCCAGAAATTGTTAGAGGAATGGCTTCTCACGTGTTCTGACAATTTATACTTCAATTTGAGTTTTTTTTGGGATTCAATTCAAATATAAATTCTTGAAAAACAAGTATTGAAAACATATTTTTGAAAATATTTTTTTTCACGAAAAGAAATGAAGACTTTTATATGAATTCTTTGTTTTGTATTTCAAAACATCATTTTCGACCACTTTTTCCGATACAAGAGTTGAGACAAAAAAAAGTGTTAAGAGTTTTGTTGTTTGGCTTCAAAACTAGGAAAACGTTTTTTCAAATACTGTTTTGCTTTCAATTGAGGAAAATGTGTTGAAAAACAATTCCTGACCCAAAAGGGAGGACTCGTTTTCCGCTCGGATTGGGTTCTAGTGTTCAACAACTCTTTGTTAACTCATTTTTCACAATCAAATTGTGATTAAAAAACAGTTAAACACAGAATATTTTTTCCGACACAAACTTTTTAATTATATTTTAAGTTGTCTTTTGATTAATAACTATGAGTCCGTTCCCCTGACAGTCAGCCCCAACGCTCGTCTCTTCCATTGCTCAGACATCGAGAGACTGATCAGAGTTTGTGAACTCAATTTCGAAGCACATCCTCAATGTCTTAGTATCAGAGTTAAGGCTTTATTCACAAATGATTTTTAGACAAAACCCCAGGTCTTTGAGTGTACTTTCCTTTCGATTCCTTGAAATCATTTATATATTTTTTGAGCTCTAAATGTAATTAATCCCAAAACACTACTCCCTGTCTATTGGAAGGGATTTCTGTCTTTTGTTTTTGTTATTTGTAGTAAAAGCCGGAACCGACTGAACGCAAGTTTTTTGGAGAAAAAAACTTAAAAATAAGAAAAATTGTTACAAATCTATAAAACATTTGATATTTGTTGACGTCTTGAGATTTGAAACAATTCTCTTAAGAAATCGCTTCCTTTCCAGTGATTGAAACAACTCTTTAATAGAGATTTCAATTTGAAATCAAATGAAAAATATTTTGCAACAAATATTTCGTATGAAATGAAAAGTAATTTAATTATATTTTCCAAAAATACAATCAAATCGTATAACAAAACGTTTCATACGATTAACACATTATTATATAAAACATATGAATCGAGTTTTAAAAAGAAATAAAAACAATTTTCATTGAAATTCAAAATTAATTTCACCGTTAAATGAGACTAATTTTGAGATTTTATTTGAATTTTATTAATGTTTTCAAACAAAATCTTCTCATTAGATGTTTTCAAGCAATCATTTTTGTATTGATCCCAGGCATAGACACATACATAGAATCCCAGGACATTCATTAATTTTCAAAACCAGGGAAACTAATGGCATATCTTATGGACACAGAAATCCGGACCTGATTTTTCTTAGTCGAGAAATAACCAGAAAATGAATTATTATTTTGCTATCAATATATCGAAAGCCAATTAACTTAAGTCTAGAATTTCTTTTCATTAACCGAATGGTTAACGAAATCAATAGATTATAAGCGAATCGAAAATAAATAGTCGTTTCGTTTAACTATATTTCTATTGCATGTATGTTGTCGTATATACACTCGCTTTCCGAGTGTCCGTTAATAAGGCTGTGCTCTCAACTGATCGCAGGTATACATCGAAAAACACACAATTATGTTGTGTTAAGGCAAAGGAAAACTTCACTTAAGGTTATCGATATATCAATCAAAAGAGGGGTTGAATTGCATTTCGCTCTTTATATATATGTTTAATGTATTTGTGAGTTAGTGTCTGTCCCCTCAATATATATATGAATGTAATCTTCATCTGAATGGTCGGTAATCGTAATCGTTTCCAAAACTATTGGCTTATGTTTCGCATCACTCGTTCCCTATCCGTAAGCAAATTCAAAGTGCACTTCAATAGTGAGTATGTGAGTGAACACAGGAATAGAGCACAGAATAATTGCAACGAAAAACCAGTGGCTATATATCAGTGCCACTACTGCTCTGATAATTACAATTTGTAGTTATATTTGCATATCATTACTCATATGTAAATATTGAACACGAAATCCAAATATTCTGTGCAATACGTGTGTAGAACAAGTCTCAGACTAAAAATTATTGCTCCGTTTCTCATCTTTAGGTAAATATATGTTTGTGTTATTCCTTATCCTTTTGAGTACATCACGTGCTCCGACACATTATGGCACTACTTCTCCGTCTGACTGTTTGTCTGACGTTTTGTTTTATATTTTTATTGAATAAGAAAAATATTTTTACAAATGCTTTGAAATTAATGTTTTGCTAAAAATTTTGAAATTTTAATCAGAAGTGGGAGTCATTGGAACAGACGGTGCCGTCAACTAAACGCCAATTCTGTTCAGACTTTTGTTTGTATTTAAAATTTTTGCACTGAATTTCAAAAATCTCTAATCAAAAGCTCAAACAAAATTGTAATCAAAATTGTGGTGAATATTAAGGGGGAAAGACCTCAGACTTCAACGACTCAGCGCTGGGTTTAGTGATCAACAAATTCTTATTCAATTGGAAAACATTTTGAGTTCACAACAATTGAGTGAACACTGATTTCCACCGCAATTCTTGTATTAACACTTGAATTGTATGCAAATTCTGTGCACTTTATTCTGTGCTCTGATCGTTATGGACGTGATTTTTGTGATGAGGGGACAGCACTCGATTGAAGTCTTTGGAGAAAATTCTACTTAATTTATCTTGTTTGCTTTAAATTTGGGAAACTTTAAACGACCTATTCATTATTCCGGTTGAGTTAGCTAGATCATTATTCAGCTCAAAAGTGTTTCGGTCATCTATAATGAGCTCTGGATCTATTGTCGATCAATGGATGAAGAATTGGGTTATTTCGCTTCAGGGATCGCTTATGGAGTTGAGCTAGATCAATTTTCAAAAATAATCACTGGATTTAATTGAACTTATCTTTTGATATCGGATTTCTTTGCGAATTAATTATTCCGAACAATAATTTGAAAAATAATTTCGTTAAGTGCTATGAAAAGATAATTTTGAAAAATGCTGCTAAACTGTGATAGCTTAGTTTTTGGAATTAGTTTTCAATTCACTGAAGGCTTTAAGCACTTTAATGAATCGCAAAGTAATTTCAATCTGTAATTAAAATCATGAAATTTGACGAAAATTTTTTAATAACTTTCAAAATATTAATTGTATTTAAAATGAATATTAAAGCGAAAACCCATTTAATAGTTATTGTATTTTGAAGAAAACAAAAATGTTTCTGACATTTAAATTAAAATAATCCGAATAAAAATATTTTCCCATTTATTTATTTTCTCATTTCTTTACGAATTGTAATATTTTTTGTTTTGTTTTTTTATATTTTATTTTTTGTTTGACTCCAAAAACACATTTGTTTTTGAAATCCTTTTGTCGTAAGAATTGATCGATTCGTACGAATTGTATTACAAGTGAAAAGTTTTTTGTCAATAAGTTTTTTCTTTTGAGGCCCTATTGTTGTCTCAAACACTGCCAAATATATGCAAAACTGTGCTTGGGTGAGATGAGCAAGGTAATATTTTCACAGTTACTAATTAAACTAGATCAACTTTCATTAAACACCTCACATAATAAAATTTCCATCAACCTAGTCAATTTCTATAATATTAAACTATATTACCTTGCTCATGCCAGTTGTGTCAATGAACTAGGCTATGATTGGCCTATACCCAAGAACATTTCAATTAGTTTGTATGAGAATAACAGAATGTGTTGTAATGAACGCAACACAAGATATGAATGTATTTGTATTGACTCTAAACAAACGAAATGCAGTAAAACATAAATCATTTTGAATGCCAAACAAATGACTCAAAATGGATCTGACGTACAATCGTTTGGACAGAGACTCGTCATCTACTGTCAGACAACTGTTTTCACTGCAATAGTAATAATCGGATAACTTATCGCAAAACTCTCGATAACTGTTTGGTATTATATCGCAGACCAGACACAAACCAAATAGAAGTCCTGTGCTCTCAATGAGTGTTGCGATCCCTCCGAGACTACGGCTCGGATCCAAACACAGTTTACATACAAATGATATACAAATGAGTGAATTGATTGCAAGTGCAGTCAGTGTGCAAATCGAAATCAATTTATCAAAATTCCTGATATGTTTGGACAGTTTCAGACAAAATTCGTACAAATATTTCAATTCGTGTTTAGGAATGTTATCTGAAATTGTCTTCAATTGGATACGTATTACATAACTCTGGTATGCGATTAACGAGATTATGATTATCTGTGTATTAAACAGCAAGAAGTATAGCACCGGTGCAGCCAATAGGTAGTATAGAGTGGGATATATGAGCCCAGAGTTGTAGTAAAGATATGTTAATATCCATTGATATGAAAATGTTATCAAAAATACTGTCAGAGCTATAATTATACCGATTTTACGCTCAGTTTTCCTCTCGATGTGCGACAAATCCCAGGAATGGATTGCCTCCAGAATATGCTTTCCTCTGATCAATAGGAAAACGGCGTAAAATACTGTCTGAGTGGCGTTGAAAATAGCCCGGGCGTTTTCCAAAAATATCAGGATGAGATGATTTTTCTTTGATTGTTGATCCAATTTCTCATATTTTTTCGATACATTTATAAGAATATTATAACCGTGGTATGAAATTACTGCCAGGAATAATAGGTTCCATAAAATGAGCAAGGCTCGCTTGAATTTTGATGATTGAATGCCAAAGTTCCAGCCCCGGTATGTGTGGCCGATTATCCAGTGATAAATTACCAGGAATTTGATTCCAGTAAACGAAACCATTTTCTCGCAAGGTTTAGCAGGCTTTTCACCTTGTTCACTACGTTTAAAGTACATTTTATCAACTGAAATGAAGTGGGTTGTTTTTTTATAAAGCTATTTTCTATAGGCTTTTAACTTAATGATAAAGTTATTTATCAATATTCAGTTGAGCATGTCAACTTTTTTTTCTAGTTACAGAAAAATATTGACACAACTTTGTGCTACTGATTAATGGCAAAAACTAATCTATCAAGTCTTTGAGCTGCTCTTTAAAGGCCTCTTCACTGTATCACATCATTTGAATTGAAGTCAATTTTCGTTATTATAAGAGTCAATAGAAAAATGATTAAAGTAATGAAAAATGTCCTTTCAGTTCATACGTCACTTTTTATAATCTAGTTCGATTCAGTTCAACCTAGATTAAAGTTATAAAAAGAAAATTATTTCACTCCTAGAATATTTTGATTACGAGATACCTTTATTGAATTGAAAAAGACTAACCTAGTTTATATATGTGAGTGTGTGTTTGTGTTTAATGAATAGGATCAGGATCAATAAACAGGATAAGTTTTTATTTCCATTGAATATCGTTAGACTCACTCTCTGTAGAGCCCTTTCCATTGAATTTGTTTTCAAGTGTTATATAAAAGTTTTTTTTGTCTCTTAGTCTTCACTGAGAGCCCAGTGTTTCTCAAAAGCGGGATATTCTCTGTTGTAATGAAATTACACTTTTTATTGACTATTCGTCGTCTGCTATGAAATGCATTTCACGAAACTCTTGGATAGAATTGAAGCCAAAAGAAGAGAAGAAAAAAACTTAACATTTTTTATCTCAAGAAAAACTTATTTGTTTTACTCGTTTTCTCTGAAAATTTTTTATTATCCGAAACATTGGTCTCTCTCTCTCTCTCTCTCTCTCTCTCTCTCTCTCTCCCTCTCCCATATCTTTGCTCTTATTTTTTCATTTTGTTCTTCACTTTTAAAATCAAAAGTATTTTAGTTATAAAATATATTTTAAGCCAAAAATTCTCATAAAATAATTTTGAGTTTTATTATATGCGGACATAATTTTATTGCATTCGCTTAGACATTATGATAAATTATTTGCTCTAGCTCAATAAATAACCCTGAATCATAATTCATTCTAAAGAAATTCTTGAGGAAAAAAAATTTAATTGAATAAAGTTTCAAAAGAATTTAACAAGCAAATCCTTATTGAATAACTCGATAGCGCTAAACATGACCCAGATCTATTTAAATTCAAAAAGGGTGTATGTTTCTCTACTTTGCAAGAGCATTAAATCAATATCATATCTGTCTCCTAATATTTGGGATACAATTTCCGTAAAATTCAATAAAAATATTGAAATTATTTTTATATCGAGTTTTAGAGTCGATTCCCAAATAAATCTCATTTCGACGTGAATTCAGTCAAATATTTTTTTTCGCTACTCTTTTGGGTTCTCTTCTCTGCGAACACAACGAAAAAAAATGTCTATAATTTAAAATTCAATTCAATTCAGTCCATCCTTTTTGGAGCTCAATATCGAAAATTGAAAGTTAGTCCATAAGTAGACATCGGTTTACATTAGGCTCAGGACTGCCGCCAATGGAAACACTGCCGAAAAAAAGAGTATAAACTCAGAGACAAACCGTGTGTTTGAGGAGAAGGATGTCATCGATTTAGTTATGGATTTTGTTTTTCTGTTTCGAGTCTTGAATTGAAATAAAATAAAAATAAAAAACACAAAAACACTGATCAGAATGAAATTGAAATCTAAACAAATATTTGATAAGAAATTCCTTTGAATTTAATAAATAAACAAAATTCTAGCCAAAGATGAACACGGTCAATTGATAATCAAGAATGATTCTCAAACTTTACATGCTCAGATTAACCCTCAAATGAATACAGAATATCTGTTTAACAAGAATAATCTTGTGCTGTAGTTTAATGTTCTTGGCTGTTCCTAATGAGTTGTATGCCTGGCGACCCCTGTCCTGATTGGCTGAACCCTTAAAAAAAAGGGAGACGACAGCAAATGACAAGCCCTGCAATAAAGTTAAGATTACTGATAAATCAAGCAAATAATCCTTTCTATTTAGCACTGGATCACTAACTCTTATCTTGTATGCAATGCTTTCATTCCAGGCATTCACTTATGTCTCTCCCCTTTCCCTCTCTTCTGAACAAATATTTTTTCTCTCCGTTTCAGTAGTCGTTTGCCTTTCACTCTAATAGTGAAGTAATAATCAATTTCTACGTAAAAAACAAATGAATTGAATAAAACTTTTTTTTCCTAACGTTTTAATTATATTTTAATCAAATCTAATGATTAAATAAATTGATTTTCTTTTCTTCACTTTTCTATTCTGTGTTTATCTTTGAAAATCGTTATCACATTTTGCTATTTGTCTTTCCGTTTGTTTTTATGCTTTTGTTTTCATAAATTATTTATAGTTTTAGTTTTAGTTTAAGGATTTGATTCCTAACACCAAATAATATATATAAATCACAGAATCTTGTAATCAATTTAGGACTGACCCTTATTCCGGGCCTTTCACAGCCTGTGTGTCAGTGTATCAGCATTGAGTGCTCAGCCGTTTTTTTCTCTACTGAAGGGACTCAATGACTGCCCTTTTTATGCCTATCTATTCATTTACTCTGAAGACTGTGATAAGAAAATATTGATTTCAGGATTTCATCCCTTCCTCTGCAGCTATTAATATAGATTGTACTGAAACTGATGTCTGTCCCCTTATTTTTTGTGATTAGGCTCGTCGTCGCCTTCGTCTGCCAGCACCGGATCATCTGCCGGCTCCTCATCGATGAGATTTGGGACCAAATATCCAGTGGTTGTGTTCATCGGAGGCGAGTCATACGAGTGGGCGAACGGCAACTCATACGACGCCAGCCTTTTGGCCAGTTTTGGCCAAATCATAGCCATTACCTTCAACTACAGACTCGGCGTTTTCGGTATGTCTTCTCCCAATCCATTCAATTACTGTTGACTGTTATCTATCTGTTCGGCACAGATATCGCACATCCCTTTCAATATTGATTTGATTTAATTGATTTGCACTCACTTTGTGTCGACTCTTATTTATTTGTCGACAAAGAGAGACAAAAATTGAATTTTATTTTATTTTTCTCTTCTTTTGATCAATACTTTCGCTACTCTTTCTGTTTATTTGATTAAATAAAGAAAATACTGTTTTTTCAGTTTATTTCTCCTAAACTTTCCTCTTTTATATGCTCTTGGAATTACTCGACACTTTTCTGTTGGGGTAGGGTTTCACTCAATCAGTACGTATTGTGTGTGAGTGAAGTGCTATAAAATCACTTATAATTTGATTGGTTTAGCAAAACATTTGATTGAAAAGACATTCATATGTTTACCACTTAATTGAAGTTTAATCAAGTTTAGCATTTGTTTGAGCTAGGTAAATGTTTGGTAATTTAAATAAAAAAGGATTTGATTTGTATGTATTGTTACCTACCTATTGAACGGAGCGATTAGATGTTAGAAGTGATCAGCAAATCAATTGATTGATGTCTTCAATACACTTATGCTTTTGAAATGTGTGTTATATTTGAGTTGAATTTGTTTTCAATTCTGTTTTCGCTCTTTCGCTCAATTGTTAACAAATAGACATACGATTTGAGGCACAGAATTGATTGAACAGCGAATGGATAGGAAAACCTCTGCCAACAAGAGCTGAAGAATAACACTTGAATTCCTTGTCGTTTAGTTTTCTCACTCAGACAACAGATTTGTAGATAAAAAACAAATGGATAAAAGTATTACTCATTTGATTAAAATTGACGGAAGAGTTAATAAGAATGAAAAGTGTGTCCAAAGAACAAACGACTATCAGATAATGTCTTAAGAATTAAATCGCTTTTAGTTTTTTGGTATTCTTCCGCTTCGGCTTCACTTCACTTATTCTTCTGATATATTAAATGTTTGTCCAAAGGATTTGTCAAAATTAATAAAGTAGTGAACCGTTGGCCAGACATTAGACATGAGTCTTATGGATGAGAAGCGAAAATAACTGTCACTTTAGTTCATCCGACAAACAATTCCTTAGTTTTAGTTATTTTTTAAGCAAAAAAAAGAGTAAAACATAACATTATATACACTTTAATATGGCTTAAAATAAGATTCTTAAGTAAACTCATGCCTTCCCTGTGCCCACCCCTCTATGGTGTCCTCTTTTATCTTGAGTTGCGTAACACATAATATACAGTAGTTTTTCATCAGTCAGGGGTTCAGTCCTTCCGTTCAGTCCATTGAATGAATGGTTCATTGGATTTGTTGTCCAAATCGTGAGCTCTCTCTACGATTCCCATTATTATTGTTATAATTGAAAACTTATTACTTATTTTAGTTTTGTATCTGTTTTTGTGTTGATCCTCTCTCTTTGTTATGTGTTTTAGTTTCCATGGATTGATTCTCAATGATCTTGGTATTGAGAAATTCATGGCACACTACACGATAGGATATTTTTTTTATATACTTTTCTCACTCTTTACGTATCGTTTCGTTTTTTATCTGTTATTTCTTTGTCTTTAAGTGACTCACAATACAAGACATGACATAAATTATTAAATAATATAATGTTTTCAGATATACTACTGAAGTGATTGATCGCAAAACGATTCCATCGATTCCTGTTTTTGTTGAGCACAGGTTTTGTCTGATGTTTAGATCCCTTTGCTTTGAAATGTCACCAAATAGTTGACCAAACAGTTTGTGTTGAGCTTTGAAATTGATCTATCACATTTTTCTATTTGAATATTCATGAATTTAATGTTGATTTAAGATCAAAAGTTACTTAAAATTCAATTCATCTGTGAATTGGATGATTAATGAGCAAGTTGAAATTAAAAAGTTATAATTTAACTAGGCAAGGCTCTTAAGTTGAATATTCAAATTAAAATTAAGTTAACCGGGATAAATTAACTTGTATTTGATCATGTTCATACATTAGACCTTATCAGATTAGCTCTGGTAGTTTCCAATTAGAATGCTCCTTGATACAAACTAGTTGGATTAGTTATTCAATTAATTTTTATTCTTGTTCGTATTCTAATGTAAATTTAATGCATCAAGCTCATTTAAAATTTTTGCTCATCCACTTCCACTATCTTCCCGTTTGGCACTCATTTCCAGTGATTTATTTGATATGTGTTTTCATTATAACTAAAGTTTTTTACTGTCGTTTCGTTTCCACTAATGATCTCAAATAGACATCAATTACTGGCGAACCCTATGCTGTGTGTCTTCACTGAATTAAATGACATATTCTGTCCGCTCTTTATTGTCAGTTGAGGTCAGTCCCAAAAATAGTTGTTTCTATCCATGATTTCCGGTTGACTTTGTTTTTCCAATTTTAAAGACACAAAGAAATCATTTCTCCAAACATTCATCCATTTCTCACTCAGGGATGGGCTTACAGTCGAACCCATTTATCACTACTTCAATATATGAGTTAAATAAGCATTTTATTGAATCCAAGAGTGAAGCCGACTGTAGGCCCAATCCTTTACTGAAAGGATTTTCTTCCCGAAAAAAACAGTTTATTAAAACATTTTAAACACGAAAAACATAGCCTTTGTGTTAAATCCTGGGATCAAAATGTCATTCCTATCGATCAATCAGTTGTCAAGAAAAGAGTGGATTTGTTTCGTAAATGAATACAAATTTCTATTCTCACAGAAAAATGTCGAAAAAAAATCTGAAGTTTTAAAACATTTGATCAAAACTTAAGGAAATTAAAGTCAAAAATCTCTTTAAATTTTTTTTCGTTTCACTTCTTAAAGGATTTCTGCCATCAGTTCTCGAGGGCTCAGTCCGGGGTAACTACGGCCTAATGGACCAAGTTGCTGTCCTACATTGGATCCAGGACAATATCGGCGAATTCAATGGCGACATAAACAACGTGACCCTCATTGGACACGGCTATGGCGCCGCCTGCGCTCATCTGCTAATGCTATCGCCAATGGCGAGGGGTATGTGTCCTCTCTTCTGGAAATTTAATTAAACTCCAATTTTCTGAGTGTTTCTCAATATTTCTCTCATAAAAAACAATAACAGAAACGGAAAGAAAACAATTTACAGTTTAATCTGATTTTTATTGATATCTGTTTCCATGCGATCCCTTCCCCTAAAACACTGGACTCTTTCGGCTGCAAAAGAAAAACATTTACTTAAACTTTACTTTGGGTTCAAACTTTTGAAACACAATTTTCAGCTGAAAAACTCAATGACAACACATTAAATGAATGGCATATCTCTAATAGACTTATTCTGTGCCACTTATTCTCCTCCTTATTGTTACTCCAGAATATTTAGACTTAGACTTAGGGACAGTTGTTTCGGCTACTAATTCATTGGTCTTATGGTTTGATATAAGTCTTGAAACGTATTTATGAATTCCCATCAAATCCTTGTTCTGTTGAAAAATGTTATTAAAGATTAATATCCGATAGATTTTGGTCTCATTTCGCTTTTGTTTCACAAAATAAATATTTAATTCTTTGTTTTTCTGAGACATTATTTTCTTAAGTCGTTTCCGAAGAGAAGAAAATAGTTTTTATTTTTCTCTATCTTTTTGTTTCTCAAAGAGATTAATAATAATATCAATAAAACATAATATAAATAATTAATTTCTTTATTTGTATTCTTGGTAACAAATTTTTCCATTCTCAATCATCTAGGTCTATTTTCCAGAGTTGTGCTGATGAGTGGCTCAGCACTGAGTCCATGGGCTATAGCCAGGAGTGCCGAAAGCTATTCAATAAAATTGGCGAAAGAACTCAATTGTGAGACTTATGTAAGGAATTACTCAATAATTATACACTTGGTATACAAACACCCGGTAGTGCTGACCAGAAGTGATAATTGGTATCCACCTCTCATATCATTAAATATCATTTTTTCATTATTTGTCCTTGCTCAATTTATTTCATCAAATTACATGCAATCATCTTCTCACTGACATAATCATAAGCCTAGTTCATTGACCTGAGCACACAGTATAATATCAAATTCATATTAAATATCGCATAACTCGCTGTTATTAAGAGCTTATTCTGAGTGATGAGCAGAAAAAAAGTAATTCCCATTTGAATGCAATTCTGGTCACCACTAATAATGAGCCAAACGATAGATTTGTTGACAAAAACAGACGAAAAACTTTCATTAAAACTTATGAATGGGTTTAATGAGAAAAATCTGATCATTAATTAAAACACTTTTTTCTCTCTCATCTCATCTCTCGCTTTATTCTGTGCCGTAATTAATCGGATAAATAATAGGATAACATATTAATGGTTGACTGCATTCGCCAAAAGAGTGTCAATGAGATAATGTCTGTGGATCTGATGCCACCCCAATATCTGACAACATTCGGACCAATAATCGATGGGATAGTCGTGCCTTCGGAGCCCAAGCAGATAATGGAGACCGGGATCTCTGATTTCAATTACTATTTTCACCACAACTTCACTCAACCGAACACTATATTCAATTCAAATTCTGTCCACTATTTTAATAACTATGACCTACTGTTTGGTGTGACTCGAGTGGAGTCGCCTTACATTTTCAGTGCCCACGAAGAGAGACACGGAATCGATTCGTCCAAAAGGGATCGGATTCTGAGGACTCTCGTCAGAAATCTCTTTGATTTCCATCAACAGGTTATTTCACCTAATATTTTGATCCAATGATTATTCTGTTCCAAAAAAGATGAAAATTATTCAGAAATTCAGTGAAGAGTAAGAAAAATGAGTTTATTTTCAGTTGAAGCTCAATAAAAAAAAAATCGAGTTTTTCGCGAAAAACAAGTTTTGATTCAATAGTCGTCTCATTATTTGTATTTTAAATTTGTGTTCAGAAAAAAACAGATAATAAATGAAATAAAAAAAATTCTAGAAATTCAATAGACTTTCAGTTAGGGTAAGAGTTTGAGCCCAAACCTCAAAGAGAGAAATAGACCTGAAATCAATTTTTAGAGCCATTCCTCTCATCAATATTTATGAGGAAACCTTATTCTGGGTTTTGATTAATTTTGAATGAAATGAATGAATAATTTATTTCGACTGAAAGTCATATTATTTTTTGTTCATTTTATTTGCATTTCTTATTATTATTTGATTTAATCTTAATTTCAAATAAATTTTTTTCTCAAATAATTTGATTCTTTATAAACAAACTTATCGTTTGATTTTCATTTTTTTCAAACAATATTTCAGTCAATATTCTTGACTCTAATGAACGAATACACTGATTGGAACCGACCGGTCGAACATCCGGTCAATTTGCTGGACAGCACTGTCGACATATTGGGCGACGCCCTCAGAGTGTCGTCCCTAATAGAAAGCGGAGATTTGCACTCAAAGTGGATCTCCTCTCAGACGACATCGACGTCACAGCAACAACAGCCTCAGCCCTACTCGAGTTCGAGCACAGGTAGTGAGTCTCGAGCGGGAAAACTATTCTTCTATGTCTTCGCATATCAGGTATATATAGAGGGGGAGAGGGATAGGGAACTGACATTTATTTTTCCCAATGGATGTAACAATTTTAATGTTTTGTGACTACCAGAGCGAAGACGGCAATAAACTACTGCACCAGAGGTTGGGCTGTTTGCATGGTGAAGAGTTGGCCTATTTGTTTGGCGCCCCCCTCGCCGTCCACCTCTTGGGCCGCTCTATCGGACACTTTCCCTCCAATTTCAGCAAATCTGAAGTAACCCTCTCTGAGGCAGTAATGACTTATTGGATCAATTTTGCCAAATATGGGTAAGAATTGCACAGAATATTCTGTTCACTAGAAAAAGAGAAAAACAATTTTAAAAATAATAATTCAATCAATTATTTTGAGTGACATCTCATGACTACTAATAAATTGGATTAAAAGTTATGCAAAGAATTTGTTGTAAAATATAATATAAAATATTTGATTAAATTTTAGACTAAAATTGGATTACATGTCAGTCATTGGGTTCTGAAAATTACTTATATATAATGAAAGGCAAGTCTTAATCCGTATATAATTGCTGTTCAGATGAGAGCACAGAATGGGAATCGACTTTAACTTCCCGGAGACTCAGACGACAGGCAATCCTACAGATTGTAATCAGAGCAGAGAATTTACAGTCCATAAGGATTGGTAGCCAAGACTGGGGAGGACTGGGAGGACAGGCATAAACTCCGAAAGAGACAGAAACTTGAGATAAAACTTAAATTAGTTTATATCCAGACTTTTGTCTCTCGTCTCATAGACTTGTGATTCGGTTTTCATATATAATCCAAATGTTTATATCGGAAAACGACTTATGCCTCCAAACAAAATGATTGGCTTTTATTGTCTGCCAAACGATAGGGAAGATTGAAATACCAGTGAAATCCTCTTTTAAGGCATTCAGTGTCTGTCCTTAAGATGACTTCAGAGATCAATCGGCAGACAATTCCTGTGCTGTTGTTATTCGTGTCAATAGATTTTCTGCTGCAATAAAAAGTCGGGGGAAAAGAAATTCTGTGCAAAAACTTTTATGGAGTAGTTTTTTAGTCGAGGGGTTGACTATAAAAAAGTTTTTTTTCTCTTTAATTGTTTGATACGAAAAATCAAATGAAATTTCATTTTTATGTTTTCCAGAAAAAAAAATTGTGAAACCCTTCGCTACTAATGTCTGTCCAGTCTTTCAGTCGATTTTTTTTGAAAATGAGTTACAAAAAAATGTTTTCAAAGTTTTTTCTGTTCAAAAATTTTTTACTCATTTATTACAACATTTGAGTCTCTATTCCTTTGATTGAAAATTATTTGAAATCCATTGAAGTGTGAAAATCGCGTCAAACAAAATAAATCAAATATTTTTATTTTGTTAGCTTTCGTTCATTTGTGAGACTCCTTTCACTCGCAATTCAATACAATGTTGAGGACATACACATAACACAAGAGAACAGCACAAAAATTAAAGCAATTTTCAATTTGTGATCAGAAAGGGGACGGCAACCACTCTAAGGGACTGACTTTAAAAAAAATCAAATTCATTTCAACTCTGATATCAAATTGTAAATCAATAAAATCCTTTTAGATTTGAGCCTTGGTTATTGTCTTAAGCTCATATAAAACCAGGGTTTGTTTCAATAGGAATTCTTCGTGTGATTATAGACTGGCCATCCCTGAGCCCTATCTCATGAGGAAAACAAGAATAAAATTTTTCATTTGATTTCAAAAACATTTTGATTTATACTCTTTTTAGTGACTGTTCGCTGAGTTTTCCTCTCAAAAAGAGTCGACAGATATTAGAAGAATAGTCGAGAATAAGGTCTTAATTTCATTTTGTGTTTACCTCCGACTCCTAAAACCTAAACCTCAGACAAACAGTTGAGTCCTATCTTTGGATTCTTATGAAGGAATCACTTCTTTATATAACTCAACAAAAAAAACTCTTCACTCAAATAATACGTTGAATACAGGGGAACATCCCCTCAATCGACACTCTATTTGATCAGGATCATTTCTCAACAGTACTCACAGTTAATAATAGAGGTTTGACTGTAAAATGAGACGAAAAACAGAGCGTAATATAGACTAAAATATATATAAAAAATAGATAAAAGAAAATGAGTGAAAGACTACATCAGATTTTGTTCACAAAAAAAACTATAATATCAATAAAAGGAAAGCCACACAAATATATTGGTTTTGGGAAACACATCCTTACAGTTCACCCTTACATTTGATGTAATATTGAAGAGAAGAGCAGTTTTTTTTCTCTCAGAAAATATTCTCAACTTTTTTTTTATGTGATTTGTTTTCATTCATTTCGCTATAACTTCACGAATAAAAGTAAAGTAGAGTTCAATAGAATAACAAATTTGTTGAATAAAAATAACATAAAATTCAATAAACATTAGCCAAACATCGGTAACGCCTGAGCCCTAATGTGCTGTTCTTTTTCTTCATATCACTCAGGGATCCAAACTTCTGGCCAAACGAGTTTGACTCACACGGGGACAGGACTAAGGGTCGCTTCGAGAGTGTTGTTTGGCCTCAGTATGACTCGACTCAAAAGAAATACCTAATGATAGGTCTGTTTTGTCTCATATATCGATATTTTTCTTCAATATATTCAATAGTTTAATAGATTTTTAGAGATTTATATCTCTTTTATAAAATCTCAACAAAAAAATGTATTCAATTTTCTACTCAAATGACAACAAATAATATAATCAAAAAGTTTTACTCAAAAATACACGCAATTCATACACTGAATGAGGACTTCATTGATTACTTTCCTTTTATTTGATTTTTTTTTTATCGAAAACTATAAATAAAATTCTTATTCTGAGCCAAAAAGGAAGGGCTTATCTATTGAATAGATTTTTCTCATTCTTTTGTTAAGACATTAAACGATAGTTTCGTATAATATTTTTTTGTCTCATATTTTGATTTTCATAATAATTGGCGAAAAAAACAGTCATTAACTCAAATGAATCTCTTTTTATGGCTATTATGGGAACACCACAATTGTTTAACAGGAATGAAACCCAAAGTACGGGATCATTATCACAGTCATCGCCTGTCATTTTGGTTGCATTTAATACCAAAACTCCATAAGCCTGGAGAGGAAGACATATATCTGAGACACCATTTACTCTACGATCACGAGAACCCCCAGTCATACGACGGTATCGTACGTCAGATAGCCTTCAAATTCTTGGAACCGCTGCCGACGGCTCCGACTTCGGTCGTGAAGAATCAGTTCCAGTTTAACGCCAATCAGACCAATAGTTCGGCAAAATATTCAAAACTGCATAACTCTAGGCCATTGTCGAGCACTTCCTCGACGTTTCAATTGAGTACACCATTGAGTACAGTATCCGCAGACCAGTCCTTAATATCAAATAATAACAATAATAATAAGACGACTGCGACAGCAATAGTCATGAATGAGAACAGCTATACGACAGCACTGACCGTAACGATAGTCATAGGCTGTTCCCTACTGTTCCTAAATATACTGATTTTTGCCGGAATTTACTATCAGTTAAACTCATCGAAACACAAACGAAAGAAAAAGATTAAGAATTTTGACGTAAGTATAGCCATCCCTTCCCCTTCAATCTCCAACTGACTTGAAATACATGTCTTTCCTTTCGTTTCGATAGTTATGTAATTGTTTTTGAAAACTCATTAAATATTTTCCTCTTTATTTGATTTCTTAAGAATTGATTTTTTTCAGAGAATTTTTTTTTCTGACTTAAGACTCGTTTTTAATGAACAGAAAACAAAATGAGAAATGATTTGAGGATTTCTGTCGACTATTTTTCTTCACTCATTTATCTTTCATAACAAAACATTTGTTTCAATTATGGCTTTGGAACAGATTAGATATACCCCAGGAAGTAATGATCAACGAGTTTTGCCAAACAGAATTAAGACCTAGATAATTTTGCGGATAATTAATTGCTCTTGGATGAAAAATAAACCGATATTAATGATTATCTGGGTTTGCAATCCTTATTAAACTTGACCAGAATTTTTTATCTAGAACAAATTTAATTTGATTTCCAGTATGTTATGAAATGTGACCTTGCTCAGTGTGATGATAAATTTGCTCATTTCTTATTGATTGCCAACAATTCTAGAGTTTTCTTTCCCTTCGAAGTTATTAATGAAATAATTTGTTTTACCTTTCATTCTGTCCTCTCAAACAACGACTCTGAGCGAAAAAAATAGGTCTGTTTTCATACGATAGGAGAACTCGATAGGAGAGGGTGTGCTCTCCCTCTCCACACAAGTCTTTAATTATGATTAGAGTTTATATCAAAAACTATTTTATTAGTCAATCAAAAGTTGTTTCAGTAGTCGGAGTCCTACCATCGGATTGCAGTCTAACGCACTTAATGTCAAAACTTTGTTTACATAAGACTTGAGTTCCGTTTTAATGAATGAAACGGAATGTTATGCAACAGAAGAGTTGAGGAAAGACTTCTCTTTTTTTTATGTAAACAATAAAATAAATCTAAATTTTCTGATCCGTTGATCCCATGAATCAAGTGTTTAGTCGACAGAAAAATTCATTGACTTTTATATTAAATTTTTTACATATTTTTCTGTCGACGGCTTTCCTCTCAACTATCACTCCCTTCTCGAAGAAGGGGATGGAAGTAGTGATCAATAGATTCTGTGCTCTAAATAGCGATGAAATTCAGTGAATGATTAGTTGATTATAACGTTTTTTATATAAGACTTTGAAAAATAAGATTTTCTTTTATTTTGTTTTTTTTTTACTTTTCAGTTGATTTTACGCCAAATTTCTATTGAATTAAATTTATTTTTTTGCTCCTCTTTTGAGTCAATGAAAAGACTAACGAATTGAATGAAAATTTATATAATATTTTATATAATATCAAAGAAAAAGAGTCTATGAATTCGTATATATTTTTAAGACATTTATACATCAAAACAACGAATTCATTGATATTTTCAAAAGAATTTTATTCTCTGATAAATGATAAGCTATTTTCCAGACAACTTTATTCGAGGAAAAATTACTCTCAGAATAAAATGTTTCCAAAAAAAGTATATTTGAATAAAAACTTTTTTTGGCAATAATTCAATAATCAATTCATGAAATCATTTGAATAATTATTAAACTTTTATGAATAAAATTCATAGAATTTTTTCCTTCCGATTCAATTCAATAGAATTGAAATTATTTGTACCAAAAATGAGATAATTTTTCACTTCATTTACATAAAAAAAATAGTTTTGAATTTAATTTCAATACAAATGTTTGTCAAAGAAATTAAATTTATTTTACTTTTTGGGGCAAAAAATGTAAAATAATTTCCGTTTCGATGAATATTAAGCATAAGAGGAGTGGAGGGGAGGGATGGGGAGAGAGAGAGAGAGAGAGAGAGAGAGAGAGAGAG